>JABXWE010044205.1:0-13414 GCA_014611495.1 Limonius californicus | reverse complement strand
TTGATGTCAAAGACATGTTATGCAAAGGAGAGTAAGATAGAAGTACAAAAAAATTCTTATCATCTGCCTAAACCGATACTATTAGGTAGGTCAGTAATTTCTATTCAATCTGTTGTTATTATCACAAGCCAGACAAGTTTTTACGTGTTTACCACTTTGGATTTACTTTACAATTAGGTAATAACCTTCTACAGCTTAAATGCATTTTCTGTGTATCATCAGCAGTTCTCCAACAAGATTTTATTTTATTTTTTAATTCAAAAAAATAAACCTAATGATTTTTGAAAAATTAATAATACCATTATATTCTACTTAAGCCAATCTAGTTTAAAAATTTGTGCCTATTTTTGATACATCCTGTATATTAGAATATTCTTTCGTGTATGTTCGTTCTTCGACTATTGACTATTTTATCTATCTGTCGTGGCAAAGGCACAATAAACGATCAGGACATAATGGGAAACTGAAGGAAAGGGAAGCAAGAAATACGACAACTATATGCAGTACTTACTGTGTAACAAGGTAATAACGAAGAAAGTAGAGAAACAAATATTTGACACCATTTTTCAAAGCTGCGTTACATACGGGGCAGAGGTGTGGGTGATGAATAAGAATTTGGAGCAAAGAATACTTACTGCAGAAATGCAGTATTGGCGGAGATGCTGTAGTAGAACGCTGTACAAGAATATCAGAAACGAAGACATCCGAAGAGAAATGGAAGCAAACTATACAATAATAGACATAATTAGGAAAAACAACCAAAGTGGTATGGTCATATGTGACATATGAGCGAAGAAAGGTTTCCACACAAGGTATGGAAATGCAAACCCATGGAAGAAGAAAGAAAGGCCCTCCAAGAACCCAATGTAAAAAACAATAAGAAAAGCAATAGAAGAATAAAATCTAAGAGATGAGGATTGGCGGAACAAACAAACAAAATTGGAAATCGGTTTACGAGAAACGGCACTGAAGCTGTAGAATATCTGTGTCTAGATTCCTCTTCCTTATTTTTGATTATCCCTCTTTTCTTCTATCGCTTGTTATCTATCTATCCGTGCTTTATTACTTAACATTTTCGTTACTTTCTCCTAATTTCTTTCACTCTTTTCTTATGTACCTTATTCTTCTTTAAGGCTTATCTGGGTATCATGAACTAGTCCTAATCCTAATCCTTTCTTGCCTACTTTAGCTCGTTATTTTTATCTCGTTTTTTCTTTTTCTCTAGTTGGTTTCCGGTGCTTTTTCCTTGCTACGTTCGGGACTATTTAATTTCTTTTGATTACTTTCTTCTGTTGATTATTTTCGTTAACAATTTTTCTGGAAATAAGTAATACTTTTCGGTTTCTTTATATCGCCTGATGCCTTCTCCCTTTATTATCTTCGGTACTTTTCTTCTGCTGTAGCTCCTTCATTTCTTCTTTACGAATATTTTCTCATTGCTACTACTTTTGCAACAATTCGTTGGTTCTCATTTTATCGAATTTTTTTCCAAAGTCTATTCTAAAAATGGGAACCAGCCTTATCCTTTTCTGTATTAGTTTTGCTTAGTTGTCTTCAGTTTTTGTTTTTTTTTATTTCTGTATATTTCTTCTATGCGCTTTATTTCTAATCTCCATCCTTCAACTGTTCTACCACTTTTTCCACATTTTCCCTACTTGCGCCTTCTTCTTCTATCCCCCTTTCTTATCTTCTCCGTTATTCTGCAGTTTATTTAAAACAATTATATAGAATTAAACATATAGAAAGAAAACAGAAATGGAATGGAGAGAAAGAACGTTGAAACAAACTAATCCAAGAATTGTAAACTAAAAGAGAGAGAAAGGGAAGAGGAGCGAGTTAAATAGAAGGAACTACCTCTGGCTGTATTCGATACTTCTTTTATTCTTCTGAATTTTTCATTTCTTCTTTTCCATCTTTCTCATTTTTTGCTTTCTTTTGTGTGACTTTCTGCCGCAGACGTTGTCCGGGTCTCCTTTACCTCCTCATTTTTTCCATATTAAAACAATATTCCTTCTCTTTTTCTTCATCCGTGTTTCAGCTTTTTCTCAACGTAGAAAGGTGTTCTACTCTCCTCTTCCCTCATTTTATACTTTTCCTTCTTTCGCTATTCGTATTTCGCGACTTTCTTCTTAGCTTTTATTATTTTCTCTTCATTGACAGCCTTTTCGTCCAATTGGTGGGCATCGGCCTCTTCTCTGCCACGGGGGACCTACAGTTTAACGTCAAATCCGAACGACTTAAATTCCAGAGAAGGTTTTTAGCATTAAGATCCCACGGTTGCAAGCCGGATTGGGAAATTGGGTGTGGTGGGTTGCAGACAAGATTTTTTATAAATCTGCATAGTAATGCTAAGGTTTCGAACCCAAGCCAAAATCGACGTTTTACTCAGAAAATGAGCGCTCTACCAACTGAGCTACCACCACATTTCCTTTCTCTTGCTATTCCACATTTCTCCTCTGCCTCCTTCTTCGCTCATTTTCTGATTTTCTCTCTGATTGAATGTGAAATATCACTTCCTAACTTTCTTCTTCTTCTTAAGCATATTGTAAAGTCCTCATTGCTTCACGTTTCTCTAATCTTGTTTTCTTTCCTGGTGTTTATCGCTATGGCAGATCAAAATAATAAGATATGCGACGCTTAATCTCTTCATTTCTCTGTTTCTTTCCACGCTTTTTATATTTTCAATCGTTTCACTTTTCCGTTATTTCACTTGGTTGTTGCTGATCTCCATTTCTTGTCGATAACCTGTTTGCCTTACATTTGCTTAGATTTTTTTTTCTTGCCACATTTACAACCTTACTCGTTGTCTTTCTAACTCTTAAGTCTGTTATAAATTACAGTTTCTTTCATTTTTTCCATATTTCTCTCAATCTCTTCCTGCCATGCTTTTCTTGATTTCTTTGTTTTACTTTTTTCTTTTCTTTGTTGGTAGTTTCTGTCATAATACCCTTGTGTTCTTCACTTGCAACTTTGCTTCCTTCGGTTTTTTTCATCATAGTTCATTCCTTAACCGTCAGATATCGTTGGTTCCATCTTCCTGTTTCGCTTTCCTTCTTTTGCTCGCGCATATTGTGGATAGAAATGTTTGTTTATTTCCATGTGTTCATCCTTCCTATATCTTCTCTTTTATATCTGGTTTTTGTTGTTTTGAGTTAAAATGATTTAAATCTTTTTTGATGATATCCTCTTAGAAGACGGTTAACATATTTTGGCGGCAGTTGCTTTGTCAACAGCTAATATTATTAATCTTTTTATTTCACAATGATTATTATTACGTAAACATGTAAAAACTTTTATCAGTTATTAATAAAATCATCGGAAACCAGTTCTCTGCTATCTCAATCAATTTGGAACCAAAGACCTAAAAGTCGCATCAAACGTGGTTCTCGGATAATCACGTGTAAAATATGATTATTTAAAGCTACTAAAAGGGCAGAACAAACTCAATTATTACACTTAAGACAAGGTATACCACGGCTTGTCCGAACAACCATCAATTTTCGAAGCACGTCCTTTCGTATTTTCCCTTCACCTTACGCATTGACGGTAAAAAGTACGTCGTAACTAAATCAGAGCACCCCTAAAGAAACCGTAGCCAGAACGTACGATAATTTTCATCCATATTTTGTACGCAAACTTAACGGAAAAAGCACTATTAGCTTCTATTATATTTGAACACGCTCCATCCTTGTCCGTGCAACATTCTAAGCAGGATGAAATGAAATTTCTCATGCCCTTCTCTCGATTATTATCCGACGAGCAAACAGAGAGAAAAGGGAGGTATTTATGGGGCTGTAATGATGGCAAAGCGAGAAGGAAAGGATATTTAGCGTTCAGCTGCCGAGCTGCACGCTTCACGCTTAATTTTGATCAGAAATTTCGGATTCGGATGTTCTTTTCAATGTTGATTAGCACGGGTGTCAAGGGCCACCCTGTATATGCTTTGTACTGTGTGAAAAATAGGTAGCACCCTTCTCGGTGGCCTATGTTAGGCTAAGCGCCCGCCGAGGTTGGTTTTTGGTTGTTTTGAATGTTGACACCATGGAAGAGTTTTAAATTTTAGGTAAAACTAGAAAAAACATGATTTAGGTCCTAAACGAATTTAAACATACATGATTGGTGAGGTTTCAGACCGAAATTGTTTTAGAATAAATCAAGTTTATTACGACGTTGTTATCTAATAAAATGCATTTAAAACCTCGCTCGACGTTGTAAATCCATGCAAAAATTGAATATTGATTGATTTATTTTGAACTTTACTGAGCTTATACTTCAATGAACATTTCAATTTTACGAGACCATTTTAAGAAGTCAGACATTTCCCTTGTGAAGCACGTTAACGTATTATATGGGTTAGTTTAGTAGAAAGTTTTGAGAGGATTCAGAAAAATAAAACTTTATTCCTCATATAAAGAGTTAATGAAAATTCTAATTTCTTCTATGCTGTAAATCGTCGACGCATCAGTTGTTTGCAGGGTAAAGCATATTCCGCAGTATATTACCTTTTTTGGAAAGCTCCAGATGTTAATAATAGCAGCTCTTCCAATAGGTTTATTTATAAAATCATATCGCTTGGCTCGGAAGTTTAGCTTTATAGACGGACTTTCTGTGGACAAGAAATAAGTTTGCTTATCATTTTTAATTAAGTCGATATTAAGCTTTATCTCGAGCGCAATACTTGCTAAACTTAAAAAACCTTCCATCTGCCACTTCACGTAAAATATATAAAATTATAAAATAATATAAGACTTTTAGGAAAAATAATCCAGAAAGAATACAGTTTATTGTAGAACTTTGTTTTAAACATTCCTTTTACTCTAGATTTAATTTAAAAAATTGGATTATTCTGTGTTGATTCAAAAAATTGAAGCAGATATAAAGTAAGTAATAGAGTATTGCACAATTGTGATCGAGTTCGCTTTATTGGTTTTATTATTTTTTAATCTTTTTCTATTCGCTTCTACAGTTTAGCATATACAAACTTAAAGAAAAGTCTGATACTGAACAAAGTGCAAAGAATTAAAAACACTAGAGAACAATTTTTGCCTTAGCCTTAAACTATCAGCAGCGGTTTCCCCCAAATTAAGTTCTGTGATTTCACAGCCTTTTGGAAAACAATAAAAATTTCTGAACAAATAATTAATTGGTTTTTTTTTAAATTATTTATCTATAACTCACCTAACAATTATTCAAAGAAGAAGTTAAAAAAATTTCCAACATCGTTATTAAAAAAATATATAATTGGTTTGAATAGGTCTGTTTAACGAACACAGTTTTTCTGAAAAATATGTAGGATTGTATTGTATTGTACTGAGAAAAAATAATACAAACGAAAATTGCTGCTTTTCTCTTTTTAGAAATAATTTCAAACGAATTGGATCTAACAGTTTTCTAATAAAATGTAGTAGTTTAAAAATCCAGAAAAACTAACAAACGATTTTTTTCCCTTGAATTTGCACTGCAGTGAAATAAATTAATTTTTATACACATTTCATTAAAAGATATTGTTAGATAGAAAATACGGCTTACTTAACATTTTCAGCAATCAGTTGTTCAAATATATTTAATTTTTCCATAAATAACTACCAAATAAATGATAAAATGAAGAAAACATCTCGAAGTCTACACGAAATGAATTCGTTTTTGTTAGAATATTGTAGCAACTTATTTCGCAAAACCTTCATTTGGTTTCAATTAATTATGTTTTTCTATATTTGCATGTCTCTTCTCTAACATAAATTTCATAGAATTATGCATAACCACTTAAATGAATGTCCAAATTTCTGTTTTGAGCTTTCAACATATACAAAAACCATAAAACCTACGAAAACATGATAAACTTCAAAAAAACACAGGGTAATAGTCATAAGAAAAATAAAAAAAGTAAGAAAGAGTCGTGGGAAAATTATACAGGTACAATAAACATCAACAAAACATATTGTAACGTGCGACTCCTTACGGCTAGTTGTTCTATATTTAATTTTCAAGATAGCATTTTGGATTGTATACTTTATGATTTTGGTTAATTCGATTTTGGCCTTGTTTGAATTTCGTTTCACCCATTCGTATATTTTCGGTTTAGAAAATGGCAATTAGATATTTCCGTGTGACATACATTATTTCTCTATTCTCATAGAAAGTGCACGTGTTCTTGGATCTTTTTAGAAGTCGTTCTAAGGCTAGGTAAGTTTCCCAATTTAATTTTCAAGACTGCAATAGTGGAATTTTAAATACGAATACCAGAGAGTTTTCCCGATTTTTGCGCTAATCTTTTTGAGAAAGTTGTTTCCGCCAGTTTTACATATTCTGGTAAACATGGAAAATCCAAAACATATTGTTTTATTTCTAAGTCATTTGAATTTATTTAGGCGGATACGATGCGGCCGAAATTACCTATCTTTAATTAAACTAAAGGAGACCCTGGAGATATTTCGAAGCGATTGGAGTTTATCCTCCGCATGCAGAATACAGATAATGCATCGCAGTTCGCACTATCAGCGGCGTTCATAAACACTACAGGTGTGTCCGTGCCGATTATATTTAATTCTTAAATAAACTGTTGGTTGTACGAAGGAGATTCGGAAAACTGTAATTTCAACCAGAAAGGGTTCGTCGTCAATTTCAGTTTCAATCAAAAATAAATTTCGTTCTTGGTTTATATGTATATAACGAAATTTTGTTTGTGTTTGTCAAATAGTCGACAATGTACACAAATCTTTTATATTTAGAACTCAACAATTAGGGGAATATTGCGAAAAATTTTGATTTTGATTAACTAGTGCTCGGTACCTAATACCATAATTTAAGTATTTTTAATCGGGGTATTTGGTTCACGAGACCTTTGAAACTTTGAATACTTGGCGGGGTTGGTCGCGATTTACATTTGCATTATATATATTATATATATATTTGTGTTCATTTATGTTGGCTTGTGTTCGGCGTGATTATTATTATTGGATGGAAATAAAAGTCTGGTAACTTGATGTTGTCGTATATTTTTGTATTAGACCGCTTTTCTTGTATCAAATTGAGCAATTGCCGAAGCAAGGTAAGTTGGAACTCCAGGAAGGTTCCTGTTTTACATCGTGTTATCTTCAAGGGCGAAGGGTAATTTAAAATAGGTGGCGCCTAGGCTTATCTACCCTCTCGTCTTCGATTGTAGTTGGTCGAACCCTGTCCTTGATGCCTGGATCTCGCAAAGTGAATTTTAGTTGGCTGTGTTGCTCCTAGTTAGTATTTTTTTCTTTGTTTACTTCGTAGATGTTACAGTATATTGCAAAATACAAAGTCTAAAAGGAAGAACATCACTTTTGGTATTGCGGCACTAGAATCGCAGCAAAAAGAAATAATCACATGATAAAAAGAGATAATTAAAATTTTAGCGTTGCACTTTAAAGGCACTTGTGATTACAACACAAAAGACAATCTTCATACAAATACCAATGTGTTCCAAAATATAGACCCTACCTCAGACCATGTATTACACAATCAATCCTTTACAATATTAGAAACACAAATCAGAGGGAAAACGTACATTATGAAGAAACACTATTACAACTATACAATTATATCTGGACTGCAGGAATATTTCCAAACGAATGGAGTATAATGCCACTTTAATGCCCATACTAAAACCTGAAAAAATGAAACTTATCTGGAAAAAATCGCAAATCAGAGACTCACATATTACTTGGAAAATCGCTACCTGGTAAACATACTACAAAGCGGTTTTAGAAAAGGCCGCTGTACATTGTGCAACATCATAATAACGGAATCTGATATTAAAAACGCTTTTATTAATGAAGAGCAGTTAATTGCAATATTTCTAGATATTCAAGAGGCATACGACACCGTTTCCAATCCGATAATAATTAAAACATGAACTGAGTGGGGTATAGAAAATAAAATGCTAAATTTTTTTAAAATTCTTTTAGAAATAGAAATTGTAGAGTAAGATTAGGATGTACATACTTAGGCAATTATTCACAGAATACTGATATTCCCCAAGGCTCTGCGCTTAACATAAATTTATTTCTAATTGCAGTAAATAATATAATAATAGGCACTGAAGCAGTGGAGAAGGAAATGTGGAGTGATGGGGG
The DNA here is from genome assembly GCA_014611495.1 of Limonius californicus. Taxonomy (NCBI): domain Eukaryota; kingdom Metazoa; phylum Arthropoda; class Insecta; order Coleoptera; family Elateridae; genus Limonius; species Limonius californicus. The sequence continues at coordinate 5,312 of JABXWE010044205.1, read as the reverse complement.
TCCTCATAGGAGACACAATATTATATACACTACACTATGCTGATGACCAGGTAGTAATTGCTCAGGATTTTGAGGACATGGAATACATGAGCAGAAAGTTAGAAGAATACTCCAAATGGGGGCTAACAATGACCTTCAAAAAGACTGAATATATGTGCCTATCCAATTGGACAACGGAAAAGGATAAAAAGCTGTGACAGCTACCAATATTTAGGAACAAATTTTAATAATACAGATAGATACAATGGAATGATCAACAGCAGAACAAACAAAGCTCGAAAAATAACTGGCGCTTTGGATTCGATTCTTGGCTATGGTTATAAACAAACAGATAAACATAAACATGGAAAACAAGTTATTATCGACAGAGATGGACTTTCTTAGAAGATCAGCGCCAAAATCAAGACTGGAACATATAAGAAATGAAGAGATCCGACGAACAGTTACGAAAGAAAGAACAATAATTGAAGACAATCAACGAAAGCAGTTAATATGGTGCGTATATGGTAATAGGATGAATGAAAATAGATTGGTGAATATAATAATGGAATGGGTGCCAAATGAAAGGAAGATAGGCCGTCCTAGAAAAACATGGAGAAAAGAAATAACAAAAGCAATGTCTCAAAGAAACAAGATGGTGATTGGGACAACAGAAGAAACTGGTAACTGCGAACTGGAAGGCGACCACATTCGCTTTGAAACCAGATATACATAGATATAGGTAGAATATAATAACACAAATTTCACCTTCCGTTAAACTGCTCCTATATGCCGATGTCTGCCAATCCAAATACACTCAAATAATTAGATTCAATCTATAATACTGGAGTCAGGTAGTCCAGTAATTTACTGGACTACATAGAACAACTCCTTTATTAAGTATATATTGTATATCAGGAGAACTACCACTTCATCTGCGACGCGACCAACAGTTAATGATGTATGCCGTATCTCCAATATCTAACCCGTGCTACATCTTTCTTTCTTTCTCCGGTATCCTTCATACCCTCACGGGTGTTGGATATTTGTGGGTTCCGCGTCCTTCACGCATTTCTTCCATCCTTTACGGTCCTTTGCCATCTCCTTCATTTCTTCTATCGTTTTCCCTCTTGCTTTCCCTATCTCTTGTATACCCTTCATCCAGGTGAGTCTCGGTCTTCCTCTTTTTCGTTTTCTTGTGCCTTTGGCTTCCATTACTTTTTTCGGGAGTCTATTTCTGTCCAATCTCTGTAGGTGTCCATACCATTCTAACTGCTTCTTCTCACTTTTTTATGTTATCCTTTGTTGTTTTAGTTTTCTTATGGTTTCCTCGTTTCTTATGTGATCCATCTTGGGTTTCCCCGCTATTTTCCTGCAGTACTTCATTTCTGCTGCTATCAGTTTTGGTTTGTGTTTTTGTTGTACAGTCCAGGTTTCGCTTCCATATAGGATCGTTGGGACCGCTATAGTAATATATATATTTATTTAGCTTGGTTTTTTCGTTTATTTCTCTTTTCCCAAGTATTAAGTATATATTGTATGTCGTGAGAACTACCACTTCATCTGCGACGCGACCAACAGTTAATGATGTATGCCGTATCTCCAATATCTAACCCGTGCTACATCTTTCTTTCTTTCTCCGGTATCCTTCATACCCTCACGGGTGTTGGATATTTGTGGGTTCCGCGTCCTTCACGCATTTCTTCCATCCTTTACGGTCCTTTGCCATCTCCTTCATTTCTTCTATCGTTTTCCCTCTTGCTTTCCCTATCTCTTGTATACCCTTCATCCAGGTGAGTCTCGGTCTTCCTCTTTTTCGTTTTCTTGTGCCTTTGGCTTCCATTACTTTTTTCGGGAGTCTATTTCTGTCCAATCTCTGTAGGTGTCCATACCATTCTAACTGCTTCTTCTCACTTTTTTATGTTATCCTTTGTTGTTTTAGTTTTCTTATGGTTTCCTCGTTTCTTATGTGATCCATCTTGGGTTTCCCCGCTATTTTCCTGCAGTACTTCATTTCTGCTGCTATCAGTTTTGGTTTGTGTTTTTGTTGTACAGTCCAGGTTTCGCTTCCATATAGGATCGTTGGGACCGCTATTGTATTATATATATTTATTTAGCTTGGTTTTTTCGTTTATTTCTCTTTTCCCAAGTATTAAGTATATATTGTATATCATGAGAACTACCACTTCATCTGCGACGCGACCAACAGTTAATGATGTATGCCGTATCTCCAATATCTAACCCGTGCTACATCTTTCTTTCTTTCTCCGGTATCCTTCATACCCTCACGGGTGTTGGATATTTGTGGGTTCCGCGTCCTTCACGCATTTCTTCCATCCTTTACGGTCCTTTGCCATCTCCTTCATTTCTTCTATCGTTTTCCCTCTTGCTTTCCCTATCTCTTGTATACCCTTCATCCAGGTGAGTCTCGGTCTTCCTCTTTTTCGTTTTCTTGTGCCTTTGGCTTCCATTACTTTTTTCGGGAGTCTATTTCTGTCCAATCTCTGTAGGTGTCCATACCATTCTAACTGCTTCTTCTCACTTTTTTATGTTATCCTTTGTTGTTTTAGTTTTCTTATGGTTTCCTCGTTTCTTATGTGATCCATCTTGGGTTTCCCCGCTATTTTCCTGCAGTACTTCATTTCTGCTGCTATCAGTTTTGGTTTGTGTTTTTGTTGTACAGTCCAGGTTTCGCTTCCATATAGGATCGTTGGGACCGCTATAGTAATATATATATTTATTTAGCTTGGTTTTTTCGTTTATTTCTCTTTTCCCAAGTATTAAGTATATATTGTATGTCATGAGAACTACCACTTCATCTGCGACGCGACCAACAGTTAATGATGTATGCCGTATCTCCAATATCTAACCCGTGCTACATCTTTCTTTCTTTCTCCGGTATCCTTCATACCCTCACGGGTGTTGGATATTTGTGGGTTCCGCGTCCTTCACGCATTTCTTCCATCCTTTACGGTCCTTTGCCATCTCCTTCATTTCTTCTATCGTTTTCCCTCTTGCTTTCCCTATCTCTTGTATACCCTTCATCCAGGTGAGTCTCGGCCTTCCTCTTTTTCGTTTTCTTGTACCTTTGGCTTCCATTACTTTTTTCGGGAGTCTATTTCTGTCCAATCTCTGTAGGTGTCCATACCATTCTAACTGCTTCTTCACACTTTTTTATGTTATCCTTTGTTGTTTTAGTTTTCTTATGGTTTCCTCGTTTCTTATGTGATCCATCTTGGTTTTCCCCGCTATTTTCCTGCAGTACTTCATTTCTGCTGCTATCAGTTTTGGTTTGTGTTTCTGTTGTCCAGTCCAGGTTTCGCTTTCATATAGGATCGTTGGGACCAATCTTGTATTATATATATATTGCTGTATAAAGCCCGTATGTTGAAGGTGCCATAAAATTTGCTATGGTGATTATAGCTTTCGCAGTGATAATAATTGTTATTAGTCAAATAAGGGAATTTTCCCTGTATACACAAAATTACAAATCTAAATCAAAATTCACTTTAAATAAACACCATAGACATTCATTCAACCCGGTATAACAGAAATGTTGCTAGCTCTTAATTACAGCAAATATTTTTCACATAAAAACCTACCTTACTCAAGAATAATCGTTGATTACTATCTCAGGGTACTGCATATGCTTCTAAATACAGAGACATAAAAAGACAAACGACAGGTATTTAAATGACTCAAATTCTAAATAAAGATATCAAATTATGAAATTAATTATGCTCAATAAAATTTGTACTGATGCAGATTTAACAAATTAATACACATTTATTTTCTTTATTAATAAAAAATAAAATTAACTTTCTTATTAGAAATACCTGAAAACAAAATTTTCCTTGATCCAATCCTGTAGTGCGCGTAGATATCACACGCAGCTCTGTATACGAACGGACGTTCTTGCTTAGTAAGCTATATTACGGTTTCCACTAGTAGAAAGATGATTTCTTCAATTATCTTGTATAGTACTGGTTTCTCATTAATACGTAGAACAACACACAAGTAAGTGAAAGTTCTCTTATGAATTGTATTTATATTAATAAAGGTTAATTTGTTTTGTTTAATATTTGGAGTTCTCACATAACCTCAGAAATATAACAAATCCGAAGATTTTAGAAGTTTGAACCCAGCACAAAATTAGAAGATTTCCAGGTATAAATGCAAGCCAAAGTACGTCTCAAACGAACCCGTTACAGCCTTCACTACTTAGATTCCATCAATCACTCAAAATCAGGCACCGAAGCAGCATAGTTCCATCGTAGAATACATTAAAGCACTTTAAAAATTTATAACAGGTATTTATTTAGTTATTACAAACACTTTTAAACACATTTATCAGAGTTAAATTTTACACGTCTGTTCTTGTTTACAAAATTTTTCAATCTCCTTGCATTTTGTTTTAATTTAAACCAATAATAATTCAACAAAATTCTCAACTATTTTAGAAACTGACCAATCACAAAAAAGTACATTAATGGCAATTCTAAATTACAATATTAATTATATAAATAATTTTCTTATAGAAATTCCAAAGTTAAATCTAATTACACAATTACATAGCTGATGACATTTCCTACGTTTTAACATCTCACATGACATAATTTAGTTGTATAATAAGAAATCTCATATAATTACCTACTTAAATTTTATATAATATTTATACAACAATAAATAAACATTGGTATCATATTCTTCCACATTAATAAAGTTCCTTTAATTACAATTTCAAATACTAAATCACCTTTCTATTGAAGTCAGTCCAAAATTATAACGTTAACCTTACAAATTTAATAAATTTTAATTTCTATCTTAATTTCAAACAAATCTAGTCGCATAACACATTACAAAGCTTGCTTTAATATCAAATTAATCATAAGAACAATTATCGTTGCATTACAAACTCGTTTAAATATTCAAATTAACATTCTAACCTTGTTCAAATGATAACTTTATATGAATTTTAAAATTTACATGATAATTTCAGAATCTGCCTGTACCAATCTTATCAACGATACATAATACCTGTATTACGAAGACATACTAAAGAAAAACTCCACCTGTACTAGGATGTCTCGATATATAGAAATTACGATGCTTTCTTATCACATCGGAAATGAATTAACAAGCCAATAACCTGCTGTAACTTCGATTCAACAACCTTTTAAATAGAAAAATTAGCATAATAAGTTTACAAACGTAAAGTTTATGGTGTTTATTAATTAAGGTGTCAGTAATATCATGGCAATATATATATATATATATATATATATATACTTAGCTTGGTTTTTTCGTTTATTTCTTTTTTCCCAAGTATTAAG
>JABXWE010044204.1:0-11653 GCA_014611495.1 Limonius californicus | reverse complement strand
AAAGTTATCCTAACAAAAAGTGCAATGGAAGCCCTGGGAGAAAGAACAATTAACATCAATGGCAAAAAAAAAAACAATAAACCATGGTTCACTAACGAAGTAAAAGAACAAGCTAAAGAAAAAAAAGAAGCATGTATTAAATACATTAATAACATATCACCAGAAGAGTACGAAAGATGTAAAGAAGTCAGGAATAGAACAAACAACACAATAAAACAACAAAAAAAAAAGAGTATTGGGAGCGGTTCTCGGCGGACATGGAACTTGACTTATATGGAGGACAAAAGAGAATCTGGAACATGTTACGAAACAGTAAAAAAACAGATTAACGAAGAAGTACAACTAAATAACATAACACCAGAAATGTGGGTAACATACTTTCAGACCTTATATAACAACCCTGAAGAAAACACAGAAGACCAAGAAGAAATCCAACTAACCTATGATAACAACGACAGAGATACTATAATAACAGAAGAAATTAGAACAACAATAGCGAAACTCATGAATCGAAAATTGCCGGAGGTAGACAATATTACCAACGAAATGATTAAATATGGTGGACAAAATATTCAACAGGAAATAACACATTTGTTCCAAAAAATTATGAGAACGGGCTCAGTACCACATAAATGGAAGACCAGTAGTTATATCAATACCCATATATAAAAAAGGCAAGAAGAAGGACCCTAAGAACTACAAAAACATCACCTATTGAGCTCAATCCTTAAACTATTTACTAAAATTTTGGCCGAAAAAATCTCCAACAAGGTAACCATCTCCGAAGAACAACAAGGGTTCAGAAATAATAGATCAACAGTGGACGCTATATTCATCTTGCGGTAGTTCACAGAAAAATCGATAGAATTCAATAAACCAATGTTAACATGTTTTTTGGATCTAACAAAGGCATTCGACAGAATACGCCTAAACGACGTAATTCAAACCCTAGAAGTCAACAACATTGAAAGGAAATGCCAAAAAATTATAAAAGAACTCAACACCGGAAACAAGACGAGGATAAAAACTAGCAACGGTCTTTCAGAGGAAATCCATATATCAACAGGCATCCGACAAGGAGATAGTCTTAGTCCGTTGCTGTTTAATGTACTTAATCATGGACCGAATCATCAACAGTGTAAACCAAATCAACGCAGGTTACAGAATGGGAAACCGCTCTCTCAAAATATTATGTTACGCAGACGATGCTGTACTTACAGCACAGAATGAAGACGACCTACAGCATCTCCTATATGAATTTAAAATAAACGCAGAAAAATTTAATACGTGCATTTCCTACGAAAAATCCCAATCAATGGTTATTTCAAAAGACCCCATTAGGTGCAAGCTAGCAGTGGATGACAATATAATACAACAAGTATCAAGATTCAACTATCTAGGAGTAACCATATCAAGCGATCGATATGTAAAAGAAGAAATTCGGACACAAGCCAATAAAGCAGCAAAAATTAGTGGATGCCTCAGAGAAACCATCTGGACTAACAAAACCATGAGTAATGAAAGCAAAATACGAATTTATAAGACATGCGTGAGACCGATACTCACGTACGCCGCTGAAACCAGGGCAGAAACATCAGCTACTAAAAGAATAACGAGAACAACCGAAATGAAAATTTTAAGATCTATTAGGGGAGTCACACTTAGAGACAGGATAAGAAGTAAACAAATAAGAGAAGAACTAGGAATACAAGATGTGGTAAGATGGGCGAGGACACGGAGAAGGCTTTGGCGAGACCATGTGGAGAGAATGCCTGGGGAACGATTAGCCAAATGGGCTGAAACACAAAGACCTAATACCCGAAGACCATTGGGCAGACCTCCAAAACGTTGGAAGGATAACTGGACCTCAGCATCACAAGAGGCATACCAACAATAATTAACAGAAAACACAGGACACAGTCCTATTTGAAAGTAGAAGCAGAAGAAGAGAATTATTTGAATTATTTCCCGCGTTTATTTTAGTAGATATTTCAGGGGAATGTTTTGCTTTTCTTTTTTTGTTAGTTTTATTTTTGACTTCTGTCCATTCTGTTTCTCTAATTAACTCCTCTTCGTCAGTTTCGTACTGTTGATGAGCGCCTTTTTCATTTTTGTTAGTGTTCTTTTCTTGGTCTAGAAGTATAATTTTTTGTTGGATTTCATTTAACTGGGATTCCAGTCGTTTTGTTGTAATTTCAAGGGCTTCTCTAGCGGATTTTTCTGTAATCCAGGCAGTATATAATGCCTGTTCATTTTGGCTTCTTACCCGATTTTCTTGGAATAGCGCTTGATTTTGTTGGGCCAGTAATGCTTCGCCGGATGTTGGCGGGCGTTGATAAAACTCGTCCATCCGTTAACCCCGGTTAACTCACATGCTTGTCTGGATAACGATATCGCTGCATTGTCGGAAATATTTTATAGATGATAAACACTCTAGTTCATTTGGTTTCGCTTATCGGAGCTCAGCCACTAGACCTTACTCGTCAAAAGTCAAACGACAACTCATCACAGCGCTTGACCGCGGTTCTGTCTTTATATTCAGTTAAAACGCTAAAAACACTATGATTGCAAATCCCGCCAAGTGTAAAGTTCCAGCCGTGGTTCGTTTTCTCCGTGCAGAAAAAAGAGAATGCTGCCGAAATTTACAGTCAAATGTGCATGGTTTATAGTCTAAGCATCACGAGTGAAGGACATGTCAGACGCTGATGTAGGAATTTCAGCGATGGCTAAACAAACTTGCATGATGAAGACCGAAGTGGGAGACCTTCTGTTACCAATGACCATCTTGTGGAAAAATGATCAAGAAAACTCGTGAAGATCGGAGTTTCACGATTTCGGAAACACAACTTTCCCTCAAATTTTACGTATGGTGCTGTATTTTCACGAACAGGCTTTAGTGCCAAAAATGGTCACGGAGGTTCACAATAATCAGCTAAACCTCTGTACTGATCTTCCTGCATCGCTACGAATCTGATGGCGAGAATTACCTTAACCACATTATGACTAACGACGAGAATTGGATTTTGTACACACAGATTGAAACCAAGTAGCAATCAATGCAGTGGAAGCACGCGAGTTCCCCAAAGACAAAAAGTTCATCCAAACGTTTGAGAACCGAAAGCTTATGGCTACCGTTTACTGGACTGGAAATTAATTTTATTTATTTAGCGTACCTATATATACATATAACTGGACTGGAAAGACGTCTTTTTGGTTGATTCCCTAGAATGTGGTACGACACAAAATGCAGACGTATATGGTGAGACCTTAAGAAAGTTGAGATGGGCTACTCAGAACAGAAGGCAAGGATTGCTGACTTTTGGAATTGTGCTGCTGCATAATAACGACCGATCGCACGCATCGGCTCGCAATGTGCCTCTCATTTAGCAATTTAATTGGGAAATTTTTAACTATTTCCCATACAGTCCCGATTTAGCCTTGTATTTACTCATCATTTACGTAGAAGTGAATTTTTTTCCACAACCTACTGTTTTAATTAGGATATTCATAAAACTTGTTCGTTTATTTAAATTAATTGTATGGCCTTGATTATTATTAAATTAAATTAGATAAACTCTAACTTATTTTTCCCTGCTATATACTGAATTAGATGTACTTTTAAAATTACTTAGGTAAACATGTAGCATTTGAAATAATATAAGTTTATTTCTGTCATATTATTTTTTTGTTATTTTAAATTTTCTACCTCTCATAATAAGGAAGATATCTGCTTGAACGACCTGTCTAAGCGTGTAATACAACACAAGCAAAAGACAAAATAGAAAAATAGGTAAGAATATTGAAGATTTATACATTAAAATTTACTTTCATTCATAGACTATTACTATAGACTGAATGCTTGTCAATATATTTTGCGATCAGATATTTTGTCATTGCTTTCATACTCCTTTTCTAGGGTATTCTCAATTGCTTGCCATATATGTAAGTATTTCTCAATTTCATATTCAGTTAAAAGTACAACATAACCTCAAAAAATAATGCCAGTTATAGCACATTGGGATCTCGGTGGTCTAGCGCAGAAACGCGTTGCCACTCGAGGTCACACTGAATTGCGCTTGTTCCGGCGTGGTTTCGAATCCCCGCTGGGGCGACCGCATTTCAGTTAGTTAAGTTTAGGGTGCATGCTGCATGAATGGTTAGTGTGTAAGGAATGCCCGCACCCCCCTGAAGTAATGCGAAAGCGGTTCCGGGGGGGGGGGGGACGGTAGTATGAATGAATGGAAAAAAAGTTATAGCACATTGCATTAGGTAATAATCAGAACTTTTAAATGTGCAGTATTAAAATACCCAAAAATATTTCGTATTGTTTTAGGTTAATGTTATGTCAGTAATGGATTATTTTTATATAAAAATGAAATTTAATAACCACAACCTTTTTTGAAATAAAATTTATAAATACTTGTAATTATGTTATTTGCCTTTTTAAATTTAAAATAATTTTTGTTGGTGTTAGGGAGTATCTACTTAAAAAATGTTTTTCGCATTTAAGTAATAAATCCGTTTAAGTACAAAATGATTTCAACCTAACCTAGTGCAATTTATATTTTTTAAAAAACTTAAATTTTTGACTTTGGAGATATACAGTGCTTCCCAAAAGTAACAGATAAATTCTATAAAATCGTTGAGAAAAATATTTCATAAAAATACTCGGACTAGTCGATTTTTATTTATAAATTGTCATTTAGAGATGTAATTTTCAACCCCCCACCCCTCAACCCCTAAGCCCTAGCAACTCCAACTTTAAAATTTCAAATAGCAAAGTACCCGTTATGATACCTCATCTGAAAGCTTTCTTTATGCTGAATACAACAAAAAAAAGTGATCTCAGTACGTCCTGTAAACATTGCGATGGGCTTTGAGAAATTAAGAAAAAAAAAATTTTTTTCACAAAAAAGAATTTTTTTCATCAAAACTTAAAAATACTACATAAACACATTAAAAAATATTAAAACTGAGTACGATAAACTTCAAGTGTTTTTATCACTCATTGCTAGAACCGTATCAACGCCTGCTGGAATATTGGCACTTTCAATTGAATACATTTTTGTAAATATCTCCGTTATTTATCAACCGATTTTGAAAAACTTTTTTTTTTGTTGTATTTAGCATAAAGAAAGCTATCAGATGAGGTATCATAAGGGGTACTTGGCTATTTGAAATTTTAACATTGGAGTTGCTAGGGCTTAGGGTTGCGGGGTGGGGGGTTGAAAATTACATCTCTAAATGATAATTTAAAAATAAAAATCGATGTGTCCGAGTATTTTTATCAAATATTTTTCTCAACGATTTTATGGAATTTATCCGTTACTTTTGGGAATCACTGTATACAGCATGTTCAAAAAGTGTTATACATAGGTCTTATAATGTGTGGGCTTTATTTTAGGTTTGATATCAACAGTTTCAATAATTACTGACTGGTTAATGAACAATAGTGAGCTCAAGGATGAATGCAGTCGCAAGAGGTAGTGGACGATAATGCATTCCTACAATGATTTTGATCGCCTGCAATGTCTTGCCATATTTGATTATTTCGCATAAATATTTACTTAATAAGTCACGGTAGCTTTTTTATTTAATTTAGAATATTTGCTGTCAACTTCCAAAACGTTAGAACTATTTGCTTATCAATGGAATTTTGTTCAAAGAACATTCTCAATAATAGAAGTATTTTTTAAAAGATTAGTCAAAAAATAGTACAATTATAGTTGTTCAAAAGCGGCATTGTTATTGGATAAAAAATCGTAAATACCAAGTATAAATATGTTGGTATTGGAAATGCTAATGAATTACCTCGTAACCCTCAGTATCCATAGCAACACAACAATAGCAACATAGAAAGTATTATGAACCCGCATTTATGCTCAGATTTACCATCAATACCGGCAACCAGCAGTTGTAACAACAGACAGCGTGAAAATGGAAGAAAGTGATAATGCTTGGGTCTTTGATTCTCTGGTGTGTTTCCTGAACGGCCCGGTATGGAATGCACCCCTGCAAAGTTTCATTGAAGAAAAATCTCTAAGTAATGCAAGTACTGGCGGTAAACAGTTTTCAATATTACCAATATTTATTTTGCAGTATTCGAAGCAAACACATCTGATAATGTAGAATATCACAAGATATTTGAAGAATACAAAAATTTGGTAAGTACTGTTTAAGAAATTAAAATGCGGTAAATAAAAACTACCTACCTGGTACTTCCTACTAATTTACTGTTAAAGATATAAAGTAATGTGTAGTACTTCAACAGAAAAGACTAACTTCTTAAAAGTTGTAAGAATTGTAATGTTATTTCGTGATGTAATGCACTTAAAATACATTTTTGAGTTAATAACAGATAATCTAGGTTGTAACAGGTTATTGTATGATAAAAGAAATTATTTGCAAAAGTACAAATTTTAATAAGTAGATGCTGTCTAGAAATTTGCATTGGAAATTATGTTGCATGCACCGTTTCTTAGTACTGTTAATCAATATTAAGACGTCTGTTAGATAAGGATAGACGTACTGGAATCCGTATTTCATAAAACACTTTGCTTTGATATGATTTAGTTCATTTATTGCCATTACATCTAAAATAAATGTACATAAACCGCAATACTATATAGGTAAAAGATTATATACCAGAACTACAATTAGGGATAGGGGGCAAATTAAAACAAAATATAGCCTGTGGTGGTAGCGAAAATCGAGAAGCTACTGTTTTGTCTAAACATATTTTGACCAGCAATAATTTTTTAATTTCCCAAAAAATCCTCGTCAAATTTTTGACTAAAATTTCTCATTAGCACTTCACTTAATAATGAGGAAACGTGTTACAGTTACAGACAACTTAGAAAATTCCCAGAAATACTAACAAAAAATATTAAAGTTAAGGCCCTAGTAATAAAATGTAATCCTGTACATCCTGTAGTGGTACCTTCAAATATTCAAGTGTAAGAAATATTCTAAGATTTCGACGTTCGTTAAATTTATGTGGAAAGTAGTTGAAAGGTTTAGTAGCGTAACATAGCTGTAAGCTGTGGCAGATTAAGCATTTAAGGGGCCTGATGCGCATACAAATTCTTTAAATATATAAAATGTTTACTTAATGAAATACAAAGTACGAAATCTTATTTAAATTCTCTATTTCTACACCAACAAGAGTTAAAAAATTATAAATAAACATAGATTTTCAACTAAAGTATTGAATCACTGATTCGTAAAAGTAATTGTCTCTATAATTGTACATTTTTTATTTTTTAAGCAACATTATTTAATGATTGTTGGGTAACGTCATTTTCAATAAACATTGTCTGTTTACAAGCCTCTGGCCTAGAGTATGTTTTAAATAATTTTTGGTATGGTTAAGGACGAAAAAAGTTGTTTTCCTATTTTGCTGCAAATGAACAAAATTTTTAAAAAGTTTCACAACTATAGAACTAGTGGAGTGCAGACCCTCAATTAATGTTTTGTTAATCACGAATGGTAAATTAACATTTTCTTCTTTTTACATATTTGAAATAATGAGGACTTCGTTTTGCAAATACTATGTAACATCATTTCGATATTTTGAATATTTTCAATATACAGGGTAGGCCAGCTAAGTTGCCCCCCTCAGAAATGGGTGACGCAACCCGACATACATGAATTTTGTATAGTATAGAAATTAATCAAGTAGTTCTCTTACTGTAGTAATTAACAGTTTTATTAATATTAATTATATTAGAAATTAACAAGAAAAACGCCCATCGACGCAACCGTACTATAGTAGAAACTAAAGAACTAAAAAACAACAAAAAAATAGATAGCAAAATTATATTCTTCTTCTGTGTATAGACCAATGGCCTGTTAATTACCTACAATTTAGTAGGTGCTGTGAGCCTTTTGTGCAAGAATGCCAGGCAGGAGGCTAGCCTAACCCGTAGAGCAGAGAAGAGATGTTCAACTACGTGGTTTACGATTGTCATCTTTGACAATCGTATGACAACCGGGACCGAGAGTTTTATGTGCCCTTGAAGCACGACCGGTTGCATTTTCCACTTTATTGGTCCACCCATCTGAATATTTAATTCAGTAAATGTTCAAAATTGCCTCCATCCACTTCCAAACGTGTTCTAATTCATTTTAGATCTTCGGACTCGAGCAAGCGTGTAATTGATGTACACGTCGATTGCTCTATTTTGAAAATCATGCTCATTTACTACGGAAGGCCGGTGTATTATTTCTTTAATTGTGCAAAAAAAATTCTCGTGGTGTGATAACGCAACTTCTTGGTGGTCGTGGATACACAGCTCCTCTTCCAATCCAATTTTCTGGAAATGCATTATAAATATAAGTAATTCCTAACAACCCAACTGTAGTGCGCAGAACAGCCAGCATGTTGATAGCAAAAGGTCTGTCGTACATTCAATTCTATATCTTCCAACCCGAGTAAAATGTTTTGCGGGAAATTTAAGTAACGTCGACCAGTTAAATTTTCATGGAAGAAGTGTAATCGAATTATATGAATACCAATTTTGCCACACCAAACATTTACAGAAACAACTCTTTGAAAATGGACATTCTCTAGTGCGAGTTACGTTTATTCCCTTCACCATTGTTTGGGAATTTTGCATTGTAGCTAAACAACACACAATTTAAAAAAAAATGCATCCAAAAGTAATTGGTTTTGATAGAAATTACAAGATAGCAATCTGCCCTGGGGGGCATTTTGACGCTGTTGCTTTTAAAAATGTTCTAATTCAAGTTCTACTAATACCCATATTGGTGCTTAGATCTCCTTGACTTACCTGAGGATTTTCATCCGATGCCTCCAACACTAGTAGTGTTCACCTGCTACGTGCATAATCGTTCTGGACCTACATGTACCTTTGTTTCTTAAAGAAGTGTCCGGAGGCAGTTTTCTAGTTAGATAACGCCTGCTATATAAATTGCAGTCTACAGCCGCATTTTTGCGGCATCCACCAAAAATAAGCAACACATGAGTTCTGTCGTTATTTGAAAATATCTTATTTAAAATTTAAGTAAATTGACAGATCGAGTTAGTATTGTCTAAAGTAGGCAACATTGATGAATTTAATTGAATTTAAAAAAAGATTTTGTTTTGGATTGCATCCACCTGTTTTAAGGTGCAACAACTTAGTTGGCCCACCCTGTATACATTCACTTAGTGTATAATATAATTTCTCCTGTCATGATTAAAGAATTATTGAAAATTATAACATGGTCTTATAAGTAGTAGTTCTTATAGATATTTCTGTCACAAATTATGTTATGGGCATTATATATAAAAAATTGGTACTCCACCACAAAAAGGTATCATTTTTAAATGATTTTGTTTCGCCCCTGGCGTTATAAAACTAAATCATTGCAGAATTAGTTTATAATGTCTGATTTGTGCTGTTAATTATTGATTACAAACAAATTATATTGGGCATGTGAAACCCAAGGTGTACACTAACCACTGGGTGGTTTACACAGAACCTTGAAAAAATCCTTTACACTATATTTAGAACACCTAATTTTTTCGGCAGCTATGTTCCATTTTTGTAGGAACTGATGAATTTCGACTATTCAAACTAACTTTGGCTGTGGAATATCTCTGAAGATAAGTTCTTCACCAAATCAACAATGGAAGTTCAATATTCAGTTCTTACTAAAGATGGGAACTTAGTTACGCAAAATACATATTTAAGTGTTCTAAATATTGTCGTGATCGGGGTTTTCCTGGAGATTCTGCACACTTGAACCATTATCTCCCTTCAATCCAATAATTGTAGTGCAGCTTTCTCAATACTGAACAGATTTGTTTTGTAATAATCTAGGTCGATCTCATGCTAGGAAGTTACATGGAGGACATTGGTATAACTCCTTCGCAATTTGAAGAGGCCTGCAACAAAGGGCACTTAGAATTTGTCCCAAAGCATTTTGATCACGTAACTATGCGTCTTAACCAAACACCAAACACCACGTTCATAAATCTAAATTTTAGAGCCTCTTTGAGCAAATATGGGCAGCAAACGATTACGAAATGTTTAAGCGAATGATGACGCAACGTAATGTGGAGTTGCAGCTGCAAGCTCTTGAACTGATCGAACAGAAGTATGGTGTAACTCCCCAGTCCTTTATTCCACACAAAGGACAACCGCATGTGACTGGAGAGACAACCGCTGAAATATCTTGCGACAAACCCACTGACATGGAAGAAGAAATTATGGAAGAAGTGATCAAGTATGGAAGTCTCTTAAATTAAAATAAAATTTAAATTGTGTATTCCTTTCCAGACAATTTCCATATGAGGATGCTGCTACTACACAACAAGAACCATCTAAGGTAGATGAGGAGGTGCAATACCTACAAGAGGAAAAGCAAATACTTCAGGAAACTCTAAAGAGTATTGGTAGGTATCCTACCTATTTCAGCAGGGATAAAAATTTAATTGCATTTGATTGACTTTAGAAGAGAATGCAAAAGTACACGGAGACATTCCACTAACCCAGGCAAAGGAGGAGGAGAATGTAGCTCCAACTGTGAAGATTGATAGCCCCGAAGCAGAACAGAAAGTAGAAACTAAGACACCAGAGATTCCAACACAAGCTGAAATTGCATTTGATAAGAAGCCAATGTCTACTGAAGTAAAGTGTTATTTTTCAATTAGTATCACCAGGTATTCATAAATTATTGTGGAAAAGCAACTGTAAATTTTTGAATGACAAATGCCAAATTGAAAAATAAGAGAAGTCGCATTTGAATAGCCACAGCATTGGTAGCAGTATTTTTTATTCTTCTTCTCAGAGTGCCGTCACTTAGTATCAGAGGTTTTCAATCACATTGGTGTATATTTCATTGTTTTTCAAGGTTCTGAAGAGCGTGTTTGCATCCATTCCTACCCACGCTCTGATGTTCATCAGCCATGACATTTTGCTCCTTCCTCTTCCACGTCTTCCGTCAATTTCCCCTTTCACTTTTACTTGTGCTATACACCTGTACTGTATTTCTCAAGATGTGAGCAACTCTTGTTCTTTTCCCATTATTCTTAGTACCTACTTCTGCATTCCTTGAATGTGTTGTTCATGAAATTTTCAATATTGTTCTTTACAGCCACATTTCGAAAGCTTCCAATAAGTATGTTTATTGTCGATTGTTTCAAGATCTACGATTCCACTCCATAAAAAAACAATGACCAGTTTGTCATAGGCCACCTTATCTGGATGTTTAGAATTTTGTTACCTACATAACATACTTTTTATTAGTCATTAGTAAAAGCACAATGGTTATCATGTGACTAGGGTACTGATTTTTTTGCTCATACTCTTAAGGTACTGCAGCCACTGGGACTTATAGTACCTTAGTTATAAACTTAATCTAACTTACACTATCTATACTACATACCAGTGGCGGCTCGTGAGTTAAGAAAGAGGGTGGGCACAAGAAAAAACTTACCTATTTTTTGTACATAAAATCCATTCTCCTATTTTTCATGCTGGAAAAGACGTCTATGACTTTTTTGTCAAAATCCGGGATAGACTGGACGAACTTCTTTTCTATTGATAGGACCGCCAATGCGTTCAGTCGATCTTTTTGCACACAATTAACTTCCATCATTGAAAAAACGTCACTTTCGTCTTTGAATTCAAACGCGCGATTGCGC
>JABXWE010044199.1:0-14936 GCA_014611495.1 Limonius californicus | reverse complement strand
GTAACTCGAAAACAAAAGACGATAGCAAATTTTTGTTTCCGCCAGTGAATTTGTCTCAAAAAAAGAGATCGAGAACATGCCTTCCATTTTTTTGTATCTCCTATAATTACCGAGTTACCCTATACAAACATCGAAATTTGCCCACCCTGTACGTGTCTGCTCCGTGTTCTTATTGTTTTTTTCTTCGGATTCTTCTTGTCCAAATCTCAATTTTCACAACACCCTTTATCGATCTGTCTGTTTGGTTCTTCTAGTAATGATAACATGGTTGAGAAGAAGCCTTGCCTTGGTTGGTTTTACCTATGCTAGAAAATGGTTTATGCAAAAGTGTAAGTATGACTTCCTATTTACTAGTGGAATCAAAATTTAATAACGAATGCATCATGTTTGAATCTTCACATTGTCGATTTTAATGAAATTTATGCGTATGCATAAACGGTAAGGGCTGTACTCGTTGGATATGGCATGATGGCATGGGATAAATTTGTATACAGTAAGCTAATATTAATAACTTAAATCCTTTGGTATGCTATATGCAAAAGAATAAGTATGACTTCCTAATTACTTGTGGAATCAAAATTTAAGAACGAATACAACATGTTCGAATCTTGACATTGTGGATTTTAATGAAATTTATGTATATGCATAAGTGGTAAGGGCTGTACTCGTTGGATATGGTATGGGATACAATTGTGTACAGCAAGCAAATATTAATACTTTAAATCCTTTTTCTAACGTTTTGTATATGTATAGGCTAACTCTTAGACTTATTATGTAGTGAGGACTCTATGGAAACAGAGACGTCGATAATTTCGTTATATAATCCACTGTTTGGGTAGATTTAAACAAAATCTGACTCCAAAAATGGCGGCCTATAACCGATAGTTTAATAAAACAACCGAGATTTAATTACTATACTATACTATACTAAAATATACTATCTATCAATAAATACTTAACAATATCATTGATAATCGAAGGAAATCTGGAATATATAGGTTTTATTCCCGATGCATCGCGTCAGTGTGTTTTAAAAAATAAAATAATTTTTCATTACCATTTTGAGAATATTGTTATTCCAAATCTAAAATAAATCCTAACCGACACCGTGAAAACCAAATACACTTCAATATTTGGATGGTATTAAAATTAAGAATGCATATTGAGAGAGGGAATACTCCTATTTGGATCAAGGTTTTAATATTTTATGCCCCTGTATTTTCACATATCTCTATACTACAGTCAATATCTATGGATTTATTTAAAATCGATGATGTGCAAGTTGAAACTTAATGTGGAATGACCCAAATGTTCTCAAATTCCGAATCGACCTACAAGTCGATTCTTGTTTTCAAAACAGAAATCTTTGACGACATTGTGAAAATCAGATATACCTCGATATTTGTTAGATAGATTCCAGAAAACTGTAACTGCCTTTCATCAGTTTGTCTATCTGTTATTTTTTACCTTCCCTTTTCCAAAGCTTTATCTCGCTGTCCCATTCTTCGTGTTTCTATGTACCTCTACCTCTACCTATACCTCTACGATATTTCTATTTTATAAGCTTATGCGACTTTTCTAGTGATTTTATTAGAGAAAAATATTTATAGTTATTTTTCTATACGTTTTTATTACGTCTTCCTATTGCTTCTCTCTTGGTGTTCCTCTTGATCTAGTCTCTATTTTCCAAACCCCTGTAACGGTCTGTCAGGCCATCTCTATATTACCAGCATTCTTTCTTAAGGCATTTATCACTTCTTTCTTTGTTTTTGTATCTACTCTGCCCTTAACTTTTCCTCGGTGTCATTTTTT
This sequence comes from Limonius californicus, assembly GCA_014611495.1. Lineage (NCBI taxonomy): Eukaryota > Metazoa > Arthropoda > Insecta > Coleoptera > Elateridae > Limonius > Limonius californicus. Next base: position 13,124 of record JABXWE010044199.1, on the reverse strand, counting down.
ATATCTATCTGCTTGTTTGTTTGTCACTTTGTTGTCCTATTTATCTGTTCATCTCTCAGTTCCTCAGTTTCTATCTGATTCTCTATCTACTTCTGTGCATCTATGAGGTCTGCGTTTTATTACCAGCATTCTCTCTTAAGGCATTCATCACTTCTTTCTTTGTTTTTGTATCTACTCTGCCCTTAACTTTTCGTCTGTGTCATTTTTTATTTATCTGCTTGTTTGTTTGTCACTTTTTTGCACCATTTATCTGTTCATCTGTCGGTTCCTCAGTTGCTATCTGATTCTCTATCTACTTCTGTGCATCTATGAGGTCTGCGTTTTATTACCAGCATCCTCTCTTAAGGCATTCATCACTTCTTTCTTTGTTCTTATATCTACTCTGCTCTTAATATTTCCTCGGTGTCATTTTTTATTTATCTGCTTGTTTGTTTGTCACTTTTTTGCACCATTTATCTGTTCATCTGTCAGTTCCTCAGTTGCTATCTGATTTTCTATCTACTTCAGTGCATCTATTAGGTCTGCGTTTTAGCTTATTGGCCTGTTTGCTTGTTTATTTGGTAGTTCTCTGTTATCATCTATTTTGCAGTGTGTTTATTAGATTAGTTTTTAGTTTACTTCCCGCTCTTCTTCTGTATCCATGTTATTCTAGCCACTTCTCTCTCTGACGCATTCTCTCTTTCTCCCTCCCCCCTCTCACCCATTTTATGGTTGAATATTTATTCGTTTGTCTTCGTATTATTTTTAATTTAACTCAGTTCTAACCGTCTCTATTTCGTGCCGTTTCTCCTCACCTTCCTCTTCGCCGGACTGTATTTATGCTATTCTTATTTTCTCTTTCGTCATTTATGGTTTCTTACTTATTTTCTGGGTGTCTCTTCCTTTTGCATGTCCTCCTACGTCTCACTAGTTGCTTGTCTGTCTGTTCTTCTGTCCGGTTCTCCATTTCTTATATATTTCTTTATTTAATTTTCTGGTGTTTTAGACCTGTTTTCTTATCTTCTTATACTAGTCGTTTCCTCACCTATTTTGATCTTCTCTTTCTAGCTATCCGTCTCTACTAACATATTCCTATTTTACATGTTGCTATTTGTTCGTCTGATTTGGCGGTTTGGGTATTTACTTCTCTGGACGTTCTTGATCTGTCTTCTTAGTCTCTTTCGTTTCATCTTCCTCTTGCCCAAATCTCTATTTTCCGAGCGCATTCGCTGTCTCTGTATTACTCTTATTTTATATTCCGTCATTTATCACTTTACTCTTTTTCTTGGCATCACTCCCGTTTTTATTTTTTTCTCCTGTACATTATTATTTATTTATCTATTGTTAATTTGTCAGTTCATTTGTTCTTTTAGCTTCTCTGCAGTTCTCTCTCAGTATTTCTGCCTACATGTTTATATATCTATTTATATCTTAATTCAATATTCCTTTTTTGTATGTTGTCATTTGTCCGTTGTTTTGGCATTAAAGCGCGGATTTGTACATTTTAATACCTAACTATTACTCTGCACCATTATAATCTGCGTCTTATCCAGGTCCTCTTCATCATCTTCTCGCCCTTACTCAGTTTATCTGTTTTTCTAAAGCTATATTTTTAGTTTCCTAACACCGTTAATGTATCTATTAATCTTTTCAGTCACTTTCTCTTTCTTAGTTCATTAGTTTTCACCTGTTCTAATGTTATTTGACGTTATAACTCAACATACTATTCTGTTTTTATTGATAACACTGCAGAATTTTGATCTGTTTTCATATGCAATCTTTTGGTTACTCCCACCCTCGATATTTTTGTGCGTTTTATCTGTTTGCGTATCCCCACAGTATATTTATTTGTTATTGTTGTTTTACCCATATTCCTATTTCCTGTTTTTGCCGTCTCTATATTTATCTTTCTATTGCTGTAAGTCTACCTATATCTCTCTGTATAATCACTTGTTTCTTCGTCTCTTTACTGTTATCTTTCTAGCTTCATTCCACTAATTCTAATTAGTAAGTCTATTTGTATCTATCGAATATTACTTCTCTGTGTGTGCTCTTTACTTCTCTTGTTTTCATTCCCTTTCAATCTGCGTGGCGTGTTCTGTTTGTTCCTCTGTCCGCTATGTATTCCGATATTATACTCCCCATTTCTCCTGTTTCTAGCTGGTTGTTGTGTGTGTTTGTCTTACTCTTACTTCCTGCTTTTCCATGTAAATATTTGTTTCTGTGCATGTATCTGGATGTCGTCAGTCTTTTTTCATATATTTTTGTTTGTTTTACATAGTCTACATCCTTAACTCTTAGTGTTCAACTCTTGATCCGTGTATACATTATTGTATTTTTTTAATTTTCTTTAATCGGTTTGTTCTAAGCCTTCCTCCTTTCCGTTGCTTTTATTTGTGTTTTACAATTTTTTCATGTTCTATGTTTAGTCCAATATCTCGGTGTATATCATTCTACTTTCTTTTGGAGTATCTTTAGCCAGAAGTCTGAGAACACTTGCCTATTTAAAACATCTTTAGATCATTTATTTTGTAAGAACGCGTCCTGATTATTATAGTTTTTGGAAGTATTTCAAAGTATCATATAACAAATCGCTAAATTCATTGTTGCCAAGTTAGTTGTTGTTTCTTCCATAATTCAGCACGAAATAAGCGAACATTAAGCTAATTTTCGGGTTATTGGCGTTCAAGTTAAGCGTTCCTAGCCATTGTATGGAAAACATATTTCCAACCACTTTAGCTTTCCAATCACACTGAACGTGCGTTTTGTAAATGTTGACACAACTAATGCGGTATTACTTTGTGTACTTGGTCAAATGATAATGGTTCTTGGTAATTCTCTGTGGTTTTATTACACCTGAAAAAACTTTCCGGCATTCAATGGGTTTTTTTGTGTTTGGCAGAGTAAAGAAGGGAATATTAACAAGCTTCAAGCGCAAAGTGTTCAATTTGTTAGGAAAACATAAACGATTCAGGAGGCATAAAATGAAACGAGTGTGGTAGTAAATTTACAATTAGAGATATATACAGACACCATATTTTATTAACATCAATAATGGGGAGGGCCTTCAAAATAATCCTTCTAAATATTCAGGGGCTTATGCTGTAACAAGTAGAGAGTTGGGATGCCAGCGAGAGCCTGTCTTCTAAGCAGCTCGTGAATTTTTAACGCAAAATGTTGGAGTGTTCGCTGACAAAGAGTATCAAAAAGCTTTTAAATTATTTCTTTATTTTACGTTTTCTCAGAGGGAACTCGTTATAGACATGCTCTGTTTCAGATATATTTTAATATTTCTCTCTCTCGTTATGTTTATTCTTCGCGAGAGTGGAATTGTCAATTTGTTTTGTTTGTCGCAAGAGCTCTGTTTTGGAGGTTTTAAAAAACTGAAAGGGGAACTTAAACGGATACGTTCCTTGGAAATAAATTACCCGCCTATTCTCCTTTTGCTACTTTTATTACGAACAACAAACCCTGCGAGCAATTAGGAAAAATTTTGATCAGAGACAGTGCGAGTCCTCCTGGCCCTTAATTTAGTCAGTCAAATCGCAGAGCGAACACGTATCTCGCTGTTAATTCATTAAAACTAATTGGAGTAGAGTCAGATCGGCCATTGTGGGCCTCTCAAAGCAGTGCTGCCAATTACCTAATGATCCTTTCTAACTACCCCACGTTAATGCTAAGTACCCGTCAATGTATGTTAAAACAGCCAGAGAAAACTCATCGCCCTACTATCTTTCAAGCATCTCTCTTTTCAAGGATTACCCATAGACACCAACGTGTATAGCTCTAATGAATGTTTTAGTATTTAGTTCAGAAGTTATCGGGCACTGTCATCTAGAAGCATTCAGGTGGGCTCTGAAAGAAAAACTAATTCCTAACATTCGATATTCGCTTTTGGATACCGTGAACTCTAAAAGTGGATGCAAATTCTTGCTCCCCCTAACCAATTATCCGCCGGGGGAGAACGCAACAAGGATAACGCAAAAGATAAAATCGTCAATAATATTGCCAGGCTTGTTTCAGGAACAAAGGAGTCAAGTTCAAATCGAGATACGTCCGACCCGAGCTGTGTTAAAGTAATTTGTTAATGAGAAATGCGAGTTTCGGCCGATTTTAAATTAGGGTTTAATGTTTAACCATTATTTTGTCTATCTTTAAAGCTAGATATATTAAGGGTTTCATTAGTGCTCGGAAAAGGGTTAGAGGAACATCGGCCTATACAAAATTTCCTGCCATTTATTAACCATATATGAAAGTGTATTTCATTTAGGGAAAATGGGTGTCAATTAGAATAACGGCACAGCCATAAAATATAGCATTTGAAGAATGCAAATGAGATTTTTAATTAACGAAGGGGCAGTGGAAGGTATTTATATTAAAAATAAATTACAACGTAAAGAGAACGTGATGGCAACTCACGGTGATAATCATGGTGTTTGATCTTCTACCTGTAACTAATTATTGTTACATTTAGAACACACATTTTTTATTTTTAGTAGGTACTCTACTGATAGGGGCCTCGGTGGTCTAGTGCCGGAACGCATTGCCACTTGAGGCCACAGCGAAATGTAGTCGATCCGCTGGGGCGGTCGCATTTCGCTTAGTTAAGTTTAAGGTGCATGTTGCATGAACGTTTAGTGTGTAAGGGACGCCTGCATCCCCCCGAAGTAATGCGAAAGCCGTTCCGGGGGGGGGGGTAGTATGAATGAATGAGGAAAAAAAGGTACTCTACTAATAAATTAAAGTCTTATTTTCTTGGCCGATCCGTAGCCGATTACTATCTTATTATTTCCCGAATACAGTCTAGTGGACTATTTTTTTGTTATTCTAAAGAAATGCCGATGAATATTTTGTCTGCGCGCTTCACCGTGAATGTTTGCTGGAAATTTCCTGCTCTTGAGGGAGCCTTACGTGTTAATTGTTCTAGAATTCTTGCAACAGATTTCGTAATATGGTGAAATACTTCCGCTACTGCATATTGGCATTGTGTTATCTCGGGAGTCGACTTAAGAAGTCTTTTCGACAAGGTTGCATGCTAAGACCTCAGCGCCTCCAACAAGTACTGCAAGGGTGGTTTGGGTTTGGATGGGTGCCCATTGCGTGAATTTTCGTATCGGTGTTACCACCGCTGCGTGAACAGAACCATCGACCAGTGTCGGATTTAATCCTTGGAAGGCAATTCATTGCGAATTTGCTGACCGCCTTTGGCGAATTAATATCGAACCTCTTTTCTGATCCTCTGGATGTGCCGCTGCTGCGACAATGCAAGGACACTCGAAATTTCCCGTTTTCTGAAGTTCGAAGGAAGAACCTAAGAACACCCCAAATTGTGCCTCTCTCTCTACTCGCTACCTGAAGAAAAGTAAGGTAAAAATTGTTAATTGTGCTGCTGTGAAAACTTCATTTTTATTTTATTGGTTTAAAGTGCTGAATCCCTTCCTCGATGTAACCCAAAGCGGGGGTTTTTTCATAAAATCAAAAATTTATTAAGGAGATTGCTTTGTTGTTCTGGGTAGTTATGGCAGTATGAATAGTTGTATATATAACTTGTACATAATACACCTGGACATATTTATTTGGGTAAAGACCCTTTAAATAATAAGGTACCTTGGATTTAGTTCAACAAAACTTCAGCTGAAATATTTCATCCTGAGGTTGTAACATTTCAGTGATTGAATAAACAATATTTTGATATAATGTTTTTGTAGTAAACTCTAAATTACTACAAGAGTTACTTGTAACTTATTTTCTCTTTCCTTTTAACGTTTATACTAACCAAGAAACACGCTTGGTTTTTAATATCAACCATCCAGTATAGTTTCACTGAAATATACATAAATTAGCAAAGTTAAGCACCAACCACTTCGATAATTTAGTCTATTGAAAAGCAAACAATAATTAGCCAGTAAAGTCATCTTTCAATTAATATCATTACCATAACCTTGATATACTTAACAATCATCGAATACTGTAGAATACCAATTATTTGGTATTATACAGCAATGAATGTTATGTTTAAACTGTCATCGAATATTCTGAAGCAAACGGTGTCGTAGATCACTTAAAGAATCCGGTTTGGTTGCATAAATTTTACTCTTTAAATGACCCTAGAAAAAGAAATCTAGCGGAGATAAATCTGACGACCATGAGGGCATTCAATAGCGCGTCTTGTTCCGATTCATTTACCCGATATCTAAATACTGTCGAATAAGCAGTGCATAATGTGGAGGAGCCCCGTTCTGTTGGAATATCAAATGATCTTTGTAGTAAAGATCATCATTCTCTATAACATCAGTTAACATTGAATCAATGTTGTCTTGTAAGAATTCCAAGCACAGTTACCCCGTCAAGTTACTAGGTAAGAAAGAAGGACCAATGAGACGATCACATTTAGTTTTTCGGGGTCTTTCGTGAAATATTCTCGGATCTGACCAATAGCGACAATTATGGTGATTGGCTTTATCATTTCCGAAAAAAGCGCATTCGCGGAAAAGCAAACCTTAAATAGAAAATTTGTATTATTTATCACCCGTTCACTTATAGCCTTATAAAATTGCCAATGGCGTTCAAATCGTCTTCATTGAGCTCTTGTAGCAAATGAGTCTTGCAAGGATAAAACTGGTGGTGTTCTAAAATACTGGTTCGATTACTACTCGATACAATAGCCATTTGCCTTGCACTCAATGTAGGATCGACAACAACGTGGCCCAGAACCGTTACTTCAACCGTTCCATTTCTTACCGGAATTTCAGAATTTCGCCTTTTATTTACGACAGACCCAGTCTTTCATTATTAACTCCAAGACATATTTGCTTCGAACATGTTTACCTGCATGTTGGTGGTTCAACAATTCGGCGCTTCTGTTGGAACATTTACTGTTTCCGAAAAAAACCGCAATTATTTCAACTCTTTTTGAAATCGAATAAACCATTTTAATTATTCAAAGAAATCAACGACAATTACGAAATACATAGAAACTAAACTTTAAAATGTTTACGCCAACATATGGTCAACCAATACCGTCTAATCATTCCACAAATGCTCCAGAACATTTACTATTCTGAAACTTTGGTCTTCATTTCCGCAGGAACTAATACTCGGAATCAAAAAACGAAAGCAGTGTTTCAAAGCAAATTCATCGAGCTATCAAATGGTATGGATACCCCTTACCGGTTTTTAGGGTAATAATCACCTCAATTTTGGAGTTGTAGGTAAGTGAACGGAAATAACTGTATTACATGTCTCCTGGAAAATTAGTGTGACCTGTTAGATTTAAAATAAACGTATTCTTATTTTCCATAGGTCTGTTATAGTAAGCTTCACACTTATTTAGTTTAAATGTGACAGAAGATTTATATCCAGGTGTGGTTCAGAATTTAGCTTGTTTGACCGATTTAACATTAATCTCAGCTTTAGCAAGTGGTTTCCTAAAATATGAGCTTGTTTTCATGATGAGTCAGGGTATTTTACACGTACAACTAACAATTCAAGGTTATGTCATCTGTTAAACTAATATATAGGTACAGCAAACTTTAGATTATATGGTTTGAGGGTTATCCGAGCCCGGTTTTATTGCTTCAAAAGACATATCATTTTTGTGGGTTTTGTCTAGTAAACGTACTACCATAGGCCTATCGCATTTTACTTTCCACTACACCAGAAATTGTAAGTACCTACAGTACCAAAATATTGTAATTTTATATACTATACTCTATTGTTAACAGTTCAATCTATCAAATGTATTTTTATATACCTACTGTATAGCACATATTGTGAAGGTAATGTTTTCAGAAAATAGCAAAAATCGTATTATCCGTGTGTTTCAGTTATTCGTCCACGTTGATCTGGTGATTAGCACGGATAATCGAGAGTTTGCCGCAAATCATTTTAAAAAGTATTCGAATATAAGCAGCGGTAAGAGTTTGATACAACGCACACACCGCTGCAGCTTAATTATCTGCTTACTCAAGTATGATAGCAAAACTATTTATATTATTTGTTAATTGTTTCTTGCGTTACTTCGTTGAACTCAGATTTATTTTGTAATGATACTAACATTCTCAATTTCAGTAGGTATTTACAAATTAAGCTGTTCACGGTGTAATTATGTATACGTAGGTCAAACAATTATACATTTTAATAGCAGATACAAAGAACGCATGCGCACATACAAATAGAAACACCCAGAAAAATATAACTGCGCTAAATTCTTATTAGAATATAATTATATATTGACATCAAATAATATAATAACATTTGTACACTTCTGTGATGGTAAACGTAAATTGGATATACGCGAGGCCTTTCGAATTCACAAACACACTTTTACAAATATACCTTTAATGAATGACCAAATTGATGGCGCTTTTGGAAGATTTGGAGTAATAAACCAGAGCCAAGGCCAAAATCAATATCCAGTGTGATGTTGTGCTAGCTACAAATGTTTACAATATTAAATGTTTTGAAAATGACATATAAAGTGTCCAAATACGTATAAAACACAAAAAATAAATATCTGTTGAAATTGAGACCGTATTAAACTATATTTATGCTATGCAACCTCGTCTGGTATTAAACTGAAAATAACCTTTCATAATAGAATTGATGATAAAAATGATCCCATGGGTTATAATTACGTTAGTCTAGAAAATCTCTTCGTCTTCTTCTTACGTTAGGTCTTGGTGTTTTAGAGGTCTTCCGGGTGGTCTGCAGCCTTCTGGTTTCCCTTCCCGCGTACTGCTTTAGTTGTACTTTCGTTATTCATCCTTGATATGTGTTGGTTCCACTGCATTCTTCTTGCTCTCCCCCATCTTACGATATCCTGTATGCTCTATTGTTCTCTGACGTTTTGATTCCTGATATGATTGAGCTGTGTCTTCCCTATTATGGATCTCAGTGCTTTTATTTCAGCTGCCCTTCATGCTTGTTTCGTTTTAGAATTATCTGCTCTGGTTTCTATGGCATAAGTCAACATTGGGCGTACGCAATTTTTAGGTGTTTGTTTCTCCATATCATATCTCTTGACGCTCCTGAGACAATGGATGCTTTTCTTACTTGGGTGGACGTTTCTGTTTGTAGGTTACGATTGCTTGCTATGCCTACTCCTAGGTAGTTAAATGCCATTGTCAGTTCTATGATTTTCCTGTTAATTTTACGTTTATACCTCACCGGCTCTTTTGAGACTGTTAAGCACTTTGTTTTCTCAATTGATATAGCCGTATGGCATTTTTCGACCGTGATGTTGAATTTCTGCAGAATTGTTTGTAGATCATCTTCATTTTTGGCTATGAGAACCATTGGTCTTACTTTTTCAATGATTGTGTTCATTATAAGGTTGAATAGCAACGGACTCAGGCTATCTTCTTGTCTAATTCCGGTGTTCACTGGGATGTTTTCTTTTAGTTTGCCTCCTATTCTTATTCTGGTGGAGCAGTTCGAGTTTAGTTCTTCAATGTAGTGTATGTCAATGTTAGTGTATCCGTCTGGTAGTTCCATTCTGTCGAAGGCTTTCGGTAAATCGACGAAGCACAAGAAAGCTGGATTATAGTATTCGAAGGCTTTTTTGGAATTTTGGGGGATGATATATATAGCATCTGTTGTGGACCGATTCTTTCTGACCACTTGTTGTTCTTCGTTGATAGGTACCAGATCGCATATAGTTTTAGCAATTATTCCAGTAAAGAATTTCAATATTGCCTTTAACAAGGATACCTCTCTGTAGTTTGCTGGGTAGTCTAGAATTTAATAACTTAAAAGAAAATAATACATAATCAAGATATCGGACTTTTGAAACGAATACACATAGGCAGCCGGCTGAATGAAAGCAGCCGCCTAGGTTGTTGCAAATATTTAAGAAGGCTATCTTGTTGAAGAAGTTATCAAGCAAACCTTGCAAAACGTGTATGGTTAAGTCAATTACGTACGTATGCTTACTAACCAGAGATGTAATAGACTAGTTTAGAATTAGGTTTAGTAATGGAATTATATACAATAATTATAAAAAACGTGTTGGCATAAAATGAAGAACTAGTTAAGTTGTTATTGTAAAGTAAAACTAAAATTGTTCCGTTGAAAGGCATGAAAAAGCATGGAAAGTATGTATAATAATTATTATTTTTAATTATAAATACGGACTTCTACGGCTGTCGCTGACTCTCCGTTCCCATTCTCCATGCCTGTCTGTTTAGGGTCATTTCTTGATTCAGATTTCTTGCCATCCTAGCACCCTCTACTCCTCTTCAACTTAGTCTTGATCTACCTCTGTTAATTTTTTCTGCTAGTATCCATGTCAGCGCTCTATTTGGTCATATATGGTCCATCATTCTGTTTACATGGGCAAACCATACTACCTGCTTCCTTTCTATTTCTTCTACTATGGTCTTTTAGATTTCCAGCATTCTTCTGATATCGTCATTTCGAATTCTTTCCGGTCTGGATTTGCGGCAACTTCTCCAATAGTCCATCTGTAGTGCTACCATTTCCTTTTTAATTCTCTTACTAATTTGCCAAGCTTCCCAAGCGTAAATTGTTACAATACAGATAATATTAATTAAAAAACGTTAACGCAACTGCTACTAATCCTGGTTGCTCATTTATATGAATTTACCTAGATTGCTTTTAGGTGAAGAATTAGGCTATTGAATATAATAGATTGTGAAACATTCACAGAAAAAGTGTATAAAGACTTGGAAAAAATGATTACAAAGGATCCATTTAATTTGGTTTTATAGGAATCGCAAAAGTCTCTCCACAATTTAATTAGTTAACATCAATGCATTTTTGGAAAACCTCAATAAACGTTTGGAATATCCTAGTAGCAACCTGGACTTCGTCGTTTAGGTCTGTATTTTTCTTTTATTTTCAGAAGTAACAAACTTTACTGCAGATTTTTCCCTTTATGGAGTTCTTCTACGTCTACAATTCCCAATCCATTTTGCTTCCGCAATTTAATTAATTCTCACAATAAGTGAGATGATTTTTCGAATGGAACTCTCCAGGTGTGCGGGGCTATCATTTTGCAAAATAAATACCATACGTCCATAGCTCGGGGCTAAAACTAATTACAAGAAAATCGATATAATTTAATTCGTGTTGTGTGAACGAGCATATTGCGAAAATACGAAATTCAATCAACGGCCGTTGCTTATTTATAATCACCGGCTAACTAGGTGTACCTATTCAAAAGCGCCGTTCTAACTACGGCAAAGAATTTGAAAAGTCCTTTTCCGACGAGAAACTCTGCTTATAAAATAAACCAAGCATCCGACACATCAAAGCCAATTCATCCCAAACCGCAACTTCTCTTGTGCTGCAATGAAATGATAATATTACCATTTCCGCGAGGACGTTTTTATCGCGATCCTCCTCGTCCAAAATAAAACAGCCCCCAACATAACTGAGCAGATACCTGAAAAGAGAGACCGCTGCATTATCTTGCGCGGAAGGATGAGCAGATTACGAAGGATTTCCGCAAAAGACTTCCAGGTATTTACTCGAGTTTTGGAATATAGAAAGCATTATTAAAATTAATTTAGTATCCAAGCCCCTCTAATTAGAAACGAAAGATTATTATTCAAGAACCTTGGGATTTTTTGTTCATTTCAAAAAGATGTGATTTGCAAAGGGACGAGACACGAACGGACATCTTTGATTTAAAAACTTCCTAAACTAATCCACATTTTCATTGAATTTTTCCCGGGGAGAAAGGTCGCCTGCTGCCCCTTCCATCTTATTTTGAATGCAAACACATTTATCAAAATGTTTCGCGTTATTTCAATCGCAAGGTATTAAACTTTTGAAAAATTACACTGCCCTTACACGTTTGACCCCACAAAGAGTTGTATTCGGGCTTAAATATGACTTTTATTCTCCAGCTTATCTCAAACTCACACGTCAAATTCCCATCAAATATTTTTTGATTAATGGCTCCACGTTGTTGTATTCAAAATCGCCCTGCTTTCGATATATTCGCTAGGCGCTCCAATAAATTTGTAAATTCAACAAATGCATGTTTATAGTTCGATCGAATGGAGTATTGTAATTTCAAGCAGGATCCAAAAATAGTTTTCTTTGTGATAAGCTCTTATATAAATGAATTCGCAATTGAATTCGCATATAAATTAGACTTTAACCCCGATGGATTCGATTATTTAAGCCAATTCAGATGGAAATACCGTGTTAAAAACAATCCTATTCCACATCAAATTCATTCGTTAGATGAAATGCTTGTTATAAGCTCTTACATAAATAAATTCGCAATTGAATTCGCATGTAAATTAGACTTTTACCCCGACATATTTGATTATTTAAGCCAATTCAGATGGAAATACCACGTTCAAAACGGTCCTATTCTACATCAGATTCATTCGTTAGATGAAATGTTTGTTATTAGCTCTTATATAAATAAATTCGCAATTGAATTCCCATGTAAACTAGATTTTAACCCCGATGGATTCGATTATTTAAGCCAATTCAGATGGAAATACCGTGTTCAAAACGATCCTACACCAGATTCATTCGTTAGATGAAATGCTTGTTAAGCTCTTATATAAATAAATTCGCGATTGAGTTAGCATGTAAACTAGACTTTTACCCCGACGGATTCGATTATTTAAGCCAATTCAGATGGAAATACCACGTTCAAAACAGTCCTATTCTACATCAGATTCATTCGTTAGATGAAATGTTTGTTATAAGCTCTTATATAAATAAATTCGCAATTGAATTCGCACGTAAACTAGACCTTGACCCCGACGGATTCGATTATTTAAGCCAACTCAGATGGAAATACCGTGTTCAAAATGGTCCTATTCTACATCAGATTCATTCGTTAGATGAAATGTTTGTTATAAGCTCTTATATAAATAAATTCGCAATTGAATTCGCACGTAAACTAGACTTTGACCCCGACGTCGATTATTTAAGCCAATTCAGATGGAAATACCCTGTTCAAAACGATCCTATTCCACATCAGATTCATTCGTTAGATGAAATGCTTGTTATAAGCTCTTATATAAATAAATTCGCAATTGAATTCGCACGTAAACTAGACCTTGACCCCGACGGATTCGATTATTTAAGCCAACTCAGATGGAAATACCGTGTTCAAAATGGTCCTATTCTACATCAGATTCATTCGTTAGATG
>JABXWE010044198.1:0-11826 GCA_014611495.1 Limonius californicus | reverse complement strand
TATATATATATATATTTATATACTCATAAAATAACAAGTATTTCCCTTAATTATGCTTTTAAGTTTCATGTTAAAAGCATTTCAATTAATACCGTTAGAAAATGCGCGAATAACTGACTTTAGAAAAGAACGTACCTTAATTCTTTTCTATGGAGTTCTAAGGACCTAATTAAGAGAAAAGTTGTTGACATAGTCATTAGCTCCAAATATTTAAAATTAATTTTTGAAAACTATGCCAAAAATATATCTAAACTGCAAGAAATAGTTATTTTCTTGAATAAAGCAGAACTTTTTCACACCCCTCTATGTATGCCTGATAGGAGATGGAAAGTTCGAGCTTACGTAAATCACATTCTGCAATCCTGTACATCATATTTGTTCTTGTAAATTGTTTAAAAATGTATTTCGACGTCTGTACTGACTCTATATTTTTGTTATTATTTCAATCAGCAGAAAGACGATATATGTTTGAAATTTTTAAATCCTTCACTCCGACATTTGCTTAAAGAAAAGTCGCTTGTAGGTACAGAAGACATTCATAAACAGTTGGCTTTTCTGTATTTTCATTTTGTGCAATATTAAACGAGAAAAAATATAGTGTATACGAAAGCGTACACACGGAGGTGCGGCATTGCCTTCTTAATGTGAAGCATCCGCCCGTTGGTATTTAGCGTATATTACGAGGTGTACTAACGTAAATTGTTACATTGGCTTTTATATACAATGAATAGAATTAGAAAATTCATACTTACATACGTATTTCTAATTTATATTTACATATTTAAGACATACTCCTACCTTTTCTGAGTTGTCTTTCACATGTCCTTTCTTCTTCTTTGAGTGCTTTGGCTGTTGCAAGACGTAGCGATCATCTTTCCTATGCCTATGTTGCGTCATTTAAAGCACTACAATTAGGGTTCCAAAACATTTGTAAATCTTGAAACCTCATCTTTGCTTTTAAATAATTTACCCATATAAATTTAATTAGATAATAAATTAAAGGCATTTGTTTTAAAAATGCTTGCATACAAATTTACCTTATTTCAAAGGGATGGTCAACGTACTACCCCGGGTAAGGCTTTCTATAGTCTACTATCCTAAAATATTTATAGAGGGGGGTACATTTTTACACTGTCAGAGTTCTCATTTACTTCTATAAATGTATCAAACATTTTGTTGTTTTATTTACGAATTCAGTTCTGCATAGATCCGAACCAGCAGCGACCGAATGGGTCACCACGATCAACAAATCTGCACAAAAAATAACTACAACAAACATCTGTAACATTTACAGTAGGAATGGCGCAATTTTGTTTAGTCTTTTTCCAACAAAAAATAAGAATACAGTTTTAAACATAGGAAATGCGTAGTAACAGCCTATTTAATTTGTGGTTTAATAACATTTACAAGGAAATATTTAACGCCTTTAGAGCGAAATACCTGCCAATTCGCACCCAGAGTATTTTTTTAGCAAGACGCCTGCGCGTTAGGAAATGTGTTTTCATAAATTACATTAATCGTGACTTCGTAAATATCATTTTTTGCTGTAGCTTGTTCTCAAATGTTTTTTGTCGTGCACTTGATATCTATATCTGTCATCCTAACATTGTCTTAAAAAAAAACTCCGTTGGAGGTACCTACAAAATTCATCTACACACACGTAGAATTTACATATTTCTGTTTGGTGCAATATTAAATGAGAAATATTATATTTACGAAGGACTTCGTACGGAGGTCCGGCACTACCCCATTAACACTTTTTGCTTATACGAAAAATGCTAATCTTTTGCCATGGACAATCAGCGCCGTTAGTCCTATTGCTGTCATAGCGAACCACCATGACATTTAATTAAATAAATCGTTTTGTATCTGCTACAAATTAACAGTCGGTTTTTGCAGTGGCCTTCAACGCCATTCGATGATCAGCAACGGAAGAATACGAAGAGTAGATGCATAAACGTTATTTATTTATTTAAAGTCTATCTACTTGAATAGAAAATTCATAGTGTGTCCATTACACCATAATAATCAGTTGTGGTTGTCTAATCGAAGATACGTGGCATTGTTCCAAAGGTACCAGCGATTACATCAAGTGCTTCTGCGCGATGCAACGTAAGCAAAGTTCTTAATCAGAGATGTCATTTTCAGCCGGTCATCGCCAATGGACACAATGGGTTTACCAGCTCGTCCTAAAAATACCTGGAAGAGCAAATACTTTGGCAAAGAACTGTTTGTTTTGAAATTATTTGGTGTGTCATTAATCGGTAACGAGGGTGTAATTTACAAAATTTATTCGTTTATATTTGTTGGTGTAACAGTTTTTTTATACCCCATACTGGACTTCTGCGAATATTTCAAGCATGATGTTAGTGTTGTTGCTGATATCATAATGTACCAAGTAGCAGGATTTATGGGTAAGACCGTAATAGTTTGTAATTCCCTGAATTTGTACTAATTTAAGAATATCGATTTTCTGCATAACATAACAATTTTGATGCTGCTAAATAGAAGCGCCTGCAATTTTGGAAAGAATAAAATCATTCTTTAGATTTTTACTACTTTGTAGGTACTTATAAGAGGTATTGTAAAAATAGTTTTAAATAATTTTTACATGCGTGTCCTAAAATTCTTTTAATAAATTTCTTATACAAACTTTCAGAATCTTAGAAGGAACGCTTCCTGAACTTTACCCTCTACTAAAATTCTATGCTTTTTACTATTTCAAAATGAAAAGTTTGTAGCAACCTAATCAGATTATTGCATGAATTGCATTCAATATATTTTTTACGAATGTGTTTGTATAGTAAATACAATATACGCTAGAAATGTTATAAAACGTTAAAAAAATCATTATCATGATTTACGGATTTTTTAACTTTTAATAAATGTAGAATATTAAATATAAAAATTGACAAATTTTCATACTATAAATATTATTTAGTATAAGGTGAACAGGAAACGATGGGAAGCCCACTGTACCCCTAATATGCGACGCACCGTAACTTGCAAAAAGTTAAATCGTTTTACGAATTAATGTTTCAGCGCACACATTTGCTTTTAATTTTCGTATCCTCCCGGTATCAGAATGTATTGTGAGTATTTTAATAATGAGACTTTCACAGATATACGCGTTTTAAACCTCCAGGTTTTTGTCCAATGTGCGTCTGTATGTGTACTGACCGATCCGTATGATATAGAGCAGTGGTCGCCAACCTGTCGATCGCGAGCTACCGGTAGCTCGCGGAGGCAATTCTGGTAGCTCTCACAACGATTTTAATTTAAAAAATACAAACTGCAAAAATCAGAGAAGCTTCCGAAAATTCCACAAAAAAATCTAATTGTCATAATATTAAACATAAACAGCGGCAACGTTGCGGTGAGCGATCTGCCGCTGACGCCATCAAGCTAGAATCGGCTAGAACCGACCAGCCGGACCAGCGCGTTAGTGTTCGAGAACGATCTGGATTGCTTTGAACGGGATAAATACGTGTGTTTGTTATGTAATACTTCGGTCTCCGTTGCTAAAAAAGGAAATATTGAGAGACATCATAAAACTGTACATTCTAATTTTGAAAAATCATTTCCACTACATTCTGCCGCCAGAAAGGAGAAACTGAAACAGTTAATTGGACAACAATTAATATTTTTAAGAACAGTCGACAAAAACAAGGCTGCAACTGAAGCATCGTACCGTGTGTCCCAGATAATTGCACAAAAAAAGAAACCTTATGAAGACGGGGAAATGATAAAACAGGCGTTTTTAGAAGCTGCTGATTCGTTATTTGCCAACTTTAGAAATAAAGACGAGATAGTTTCAGCTATAAAATCTATGCAACTTTCTGCTAATACAGTGATGAGACGTGTAGAAGTAATGAGCAATGATATTTTTTTACAGTTAAGAACTGACTTAGATAACTGTGTTTATTTTTCACTTCAACTTTATGAATCAACAGATGTCGTTGACACTGCCCAGATGGCCGTGTTCGTCAGGATGGTTTTTAGTGATTTTACGATTAAAGAAGATCTTTTGAAGTTCATTCCACTGAAAGGACACACTACTGGACAGGAGTTGTTTTCTCATTTAAAAAATATTATTTCTTCCGAGAAAATTCCAATATCGAAAATGGTAGGCTTGACAACCGATGGCGCTCCAGCTATGGTGGGTTGTGATAAGGGTCTGGTGGCGTTATGTCGTAAAGATGAAACTTTTCCGCAATTTCTCTGTTACCACTGCATTATCCATCAGCAAGCATTATGTGGAAATTTCCTGAAACTAAACAACGTTATGAAACTGGTGGTAAAAATTGTGAACAAGATTAGAGCTCAAGCGTTACAAAGAAGATTATTCAGAACCTTGGCCGATGAAGTTGACTGTCAATACGGGGACCTACTCCTTCACTCTGAAGTCCGATGGTTAAGTAGAGGACGGGTGCTGAAACGTTTTAATGATGTCCTATCTGGCATAGTTCAATTTTTCAAACAACGCGATGAACCGACTCCGGCTTAGAGATTTTGGTTTTCTCGTGGACATTACAGAGAAATTAAACGAACTTAATTTGCAGCTTCAGGGGAGAGATAAAGAACTAGCGGAAATGATTTCTGATATAAAAGCATTTATCAAAAATCTGGAGTTTTGGGAACAAAACCTAATTAACAGCGATGCCAAGCATTTTCCTATTCTTTCAGAAAAAATATCTCAAAATCCATTAGAACCCTATGACAACAAATATCATGTAGAAATAATTTCTACCCTGAAGAATAACTTCAAAAATCGTTTTAAGGATTTCAATGAAATGGCTTTAGTAGCGCAGTTTGTTGTTTCACCCTTTATGGAAATTGATATCCAACAGTTTGCAACTTGTGTTATGCAGAACTTTGGCGAAGACATCGCTGCAACAGAAATGGAAGTCATTGAGTTTCAAAATGATTTAGCCTTAAAATCGTTAGTCTCAAGTACTGAATGTATCTGGCCTATTGTAAGTAAAGACAAATATTCAGTTCTATGCCGTGTTGCCTTGAAAGTGAAAGCATTATTCAGTTCAACCTATTTGTGTGAATCTTCTTTTTCCAATATGAAGTTTATTAAGAACAAATATCGCAATCGACTTACAGATGAACATTTGGATAATTGTATTCGAATGGCTGCATCAAATTATACTGCAAACATTAAAAAAATTATCGATGAGTCTGAGTGTCAGCCTTCTCATTGAACGTGCTTTTTTATTTTTCAATGTTTATGTTCATGATAGTGCGTTACTTTTTTGTTGTTATTATTAACTATTTTTAAATCATACGTGACATGCCGTTGTGGCTGGATAAAAGTTTGTGTTTATTTTTCAAACACCTTCGTTTGATAGGTAGGAATGTAGCTATGAACAAGTACGTACTAGTAATATTAGTTATTTTGTTATTAGTTTATTATTAGTACCTATGTATTATGTATTACCAGTTAAATAGTAAAATAAATACATATAATGATAAATTAACTGTGGATTATTTCATTTACGTTGCGTTACGTGGCTTCCGTGTGGGTAGCTCGCTGTTTATTCCAAAATTAACAAAGTAGCTCAACACATTGAAAAGGTTGGCGACCACTGATATAGAGCATTCAGACGTACACTGAAAATTCATAAAATCAGAATTTTTTAGATTATTTATGTATTAGAAGCAAGATGTAAACAACAATTTACAACAATAAATCAGCTGTATAAATGATATGCTTCCGAAACGTGAAATATTTAAAAAATAATTTTCGGAACGAGTTCTGAAAATTGTATGACGTTAAGACGAGCTGGAAGTTTTTGGTTTACTAACCAGTTACATGTTTGTTTCTGCGGGAAAAATATACAAGTAGTGTATCATTATAAAGCTTTATTAACGTACATTTAAAATTCAGAATGTAAATGTGGATACCCATTCAAAACTCAAAAGTTGATATCACTTCTGACTATAACTGAAACAATGCAATCTTGTTATATTCATGTCCGGCTTGAGTTTCCACATAGCGTTGCTGCGATGCTTTGGTACTGTAAACTTAATAAGAAAATAGGTTTCTACATTTTGTATCACGTGTGTGTTTAATGGGCGACCTTTACATACAAGTTTGGCGAAAATTACGATTTAAGAATTTTGGTAAAGAACGAGTTTAGATTACACAAAAGAAAAATCTTAATTCTTAATCAATTTTCATTATCCAACTGTCGGTAACAAGATATGGTTAACATTTCAATAGTTTTTATTAAGCCACAGCGTCCCATTGTTGGGGAAGGGTCTGTCCCATAATGGGGGTTGTTGATCTGCTCTCCAGAGTTATCAATCTTTGTGGGACAGAGGCGCAACCTTAGGGTCAGCCACCTAAGTACTGACCGCAAACACCGCTGCCTTACTCTCCTGACCGTATGTGAACGAACAACAAATGAGCGCAACCCAAGACAAAATGACATATCCTGTGAAAATAATATTCCACTTCAAACTAAAATAAAATACATTATTTTTTACATTGTTTAGCTTTTTGAATTTGATGGATTCAAGTATAATGCAAAAATAAAACACTTTAATTTTTAAATGGTTTATTGCATGTACGAAGTTGCACCTTGCATGGATATAATACGAATACCCATAAAACATATGTACAACTTGCCATGTGCAGCAAAGAGGGCCATCCCACAAGTGCACAAAATAAACAAATAGATGGCACCACCAATAATATTCAGCAGAAACAAAGTAAACATATCCAAAAAACATAATAAATTGAACAACATAGACAACAGTTTTTTTTTTCTTTACTTAGATACCGCTTATATATTTAAAACAATTTACATTATGGCTTACATCTTTTCAAAATGTAATTCTAAGAACCATTTTAGCATACTCTCATATAAATTACAAGTTACCAACTCCTAGATACATTAATTTTCTATTAATGCGATGAAAACTATTAATAGTAGTCTCCCTAGCAGAATGGTGAGTTATATTTCTCGCAAAATAGTACTAATGTAGTATGCCGGTAATTGCTAAGTGATGTTTATTTGGTAGGCTTGTAGAGATTATGTACTGTGAGTTCAAAAAGTAATTACATAAGAGTTGGCCATGGAAAGTAGAAGTAATGTCAACAGCAAGCTTTAAAATTCATTAGCTGTAATCACTGTTGTCATAAGTTTACATTGAAAATTCAATTAAGTTACAATAATTATAATGGTTTTTACTGTAGAACACAAAACAGTTATGATTGTATCATATTTTGGAAATGGTGTTCGAGAGAACGACGAATGGATTTACAGTGCGGTGCCATGTTTAGAAGAATTTCGGCAACAATTTCCATATATTACTGTCCTTGAAGGAGATTTTTACTGCGCACTTAGTAGATGTGTCGATGTATTCCGAGATACAGCTAGCATTACTCCTAATAGAGATAGAACTGGAAGGCCAAGAGTTCGTACTCAAAATACAGTTGATGATGTTGGTCAACACTTGAACGAGCAACCCACTGCATCACTACGTACACTTTCGCAAGAGATTCGTTTATCATTAGGAACTTGCCATACTATTGTCAAAAAGGATTTAATGCTGTTCCCATACACAATTCTTGCTTTACATGAGTTGCTGCCAGCAGATCACAATAGGAGAATTTTGTATTGTCAGTGGTTCTAACAAAATTTAATTAACCACGACGAATTGCTAAATTTAACATTTCTTCTGACGAGGCCTGGTTCACCCTTTCGGGGTATATAAACTCACAAAATATGAGGTTATCGAGTGCTGCAAATCCGCATACTTTTCGCGAATCTCCCCTTCGCCCGTTACAAGTTGGTGTTTGGATTGCTGTGTCTCGAAGACGTATTACCGGACCCATATTTTACCACGAAACTGTTACTGCTCAGAGATACCGGAATATTGTAGGTGAATTTATTAATCAGCTTCATGAGGATGAACTCCAGCAAGCTACTTCCAGCAGGATGGCACGACGGCCCACACCGCTCGAGAGACCCTCAATTACCTTCGTGAAATTTTGGCGGTCGAATAATTAGTTGACGTTCAAATCCAGAATTTCCACCTAGATCACCAGGCTTGACTATTTTAGATTACTTTATATTCCCTTATCTGAAAAATAATGAATACAAGACCCCTATTAACAGTATCGAGGAACTGCAAAACACAATTACGGAACAGTGTGCCAATATAACTCCTCAAATTCTTATAAATGCTTTTAATAGTAGGAAAAGACGAGTAAATTTGTGTCTGCAGGAAAATTGTGGTCATTTTGAACAGCTTCTGTAGTTTTTTATGTTTATTTTTCTGTACCTGTGAAATAAAAAAATTATAATTTTCAATTTTAATGATTACCTACTTGTTATGATTTGTTTAATAGTGTAGTAATTTAGTTGTTGCTGTTATCTTCTAAATTGAAGTAATAGAACTCATTTCTTAAAAAATTGATTTATTTACATTTACCATGCAACTAAACCTTACATAACACTGCTGGTTAGGTTCTGGCGCTTGCGCTAGATGGCGCTAGAAAGGCTATTCCTAAACGTCAATTGGTATATAAAGCTTGCATTAGACATTATTTTGTTATTTCATGGCAACCGTTATGTAATTACTTTTTGATCTCACGGTACACACGTATAACCTTAAGATTGAAATGTTTTTGAAAACGTTGAGCGTTCAGAGTACTCTCTCTCTCTCTCTCTCTGTATCTCTCTCCTTCAGCGTGTGTCTGTCCAGTGTTAGACGTACGCTTTTTCCATCTCTCTCTACTTTCCTCTATCCACCATTTCTCTTTATCATAGCTTTCCAGCGGATTTTCCAAGGTCATCTTCCCGTCTCATCCAATCTTGCACTCTTTCATCTACATCTTCCACCTTTGTCTTACTCCTCACCCAATCGTTTCTCATGTGGTGTCCCAGGCTAACGCCTAACATGGCTCGTTCCATGGCCTGCTGTTGTTTGTAATAAGTGGATATGGAATGTTTTGTTAGTGATCAAGTTTCCGTTTCGTAAGTTATATTTGGGAGAATACATTGATTATATACATTTGTTTTTAGATGTTAAGCCAGTTCAGCCGTAACTATGTATCTTAGCTTACCGAAAGCCGCCCAGCCAAGTCCAATTCTGGTTATATTTCAATCTCTTGATTGTTTACTTCGTATCCTACTTTCTGTCCCAAATATACGTAATCACTAACCATTTCTAGTTTTGTGTTTCCACATTTAATTTGCAGATCGATTGGATGATGACTTGCCATGACTTTTGTTTCTGATTTATTTATGTTAAGACCTATTTTGCTGGTGACTTCCAGTAGTTCCATTTCCTGCAATTGATTTTCAATCTCCGCTACGAATACCACATCATCTGCAATTGCAAGTCGGTTAACCTTTGTCCATTGATTTTATCACCTTTTTCTGCCCAATCCAGCATCTTAAATGTATCTTCTAAGCTTGTAAATAGTTTTGGGCATATTGTATCCCCTTGTCGTATGCCTCTTTGTAATTTCACTGGTTCGGTGTTATCGAAAGTTTTAATAGTTATAGTGGCATTCTCATGTAAGTCTGTAATGATTCGGATGTAGCGATTATCTATTTTGTATCTTTGGAGGCTATCTATGACCGATCATGTTTCGATGCAGTGAAAGGCCTTCTGAAAATCGCAGAAGGCAAGACATATTTTCTCATTGTACTCTATAGCCTAAGTGCATAGAGATGCTTGGAAAACCGCGTCCTAGATCTCGCTCTTTCAAGCCATCGGCCAGCCACTCTATAGATTTTTGTATTAGTTGCCTTAGGGAGTGCATGTGATCTATGGTACTATAGCAATCCTGCTTGTTCTACGGCTTGAAAGTGGTCTAAGTAGGAGAATATTCTATTTGTTATTATTTTAGATAATAATTTATGTAAGTGCGATAGGAATGAAATAGGTCTGTAGTTTTCGAGGCCATGCATGCTATCTTTTTTATGCAACAGAATAACTGTTGAATTTTTCCACTTTGTGGGTACTTTCTCTTTATCCAAACATTTGTTAAATAGAGCTTTCAAGGGCTGTAGGATAGAAGGTCCTCCATGTTTAATTAGTTCTGAGACTATGCTGTCGTTTCCTGGAGCCTTATCGTGCTTCATAGATTTAAGGACATTTCATATTGCATATATACTTATTTCCGATATGTCTTCTGTACATATAAGCCTTGTTAGTCTGGATCTCTTTTCGTTTATTGTCTTCGGGCCGGCTAACTTTCGAGAAGTACAGATTTTGGTAAAATCTTTCTATGCGGCTTAGAATTTCACTTCTTTCTGTCACAGTAGCATATTGAAACGTATATTGTTTGTAAACTGAAATTGATTAAACTAGAATTTTGTTAAGTTACTAACAATTCTATAAGAAAAGCGACCCGCAACTTATTAGAAGAAGGCTGCTCGTTGTTCCCATTTCTTTAACTTAAGTATTAGTGTAATAGTAATGGAAGATCTTACCGTCAACGAAACTGCATACGTTTTGAATTCGGAATATTTGTAGATTTCACCTTTGTAGTTTGTAGTATCCCTGTTGTTGTGGATCAGTATAACGATACCTTTCCTCTTGCTTGTGGTCATCCATCAGGCGCTGGCGTCCACTGTGGGACATAAGCCTTCTCAAATTCCTTCTACTGGTTTCTGTCCTGGGAGATGTTCATCCAATTTCCTGCTATTCTCCTCCAAACATGACGCCCGTAGTTAGGGAGAAGAACAAAAGGGTGACCCGTATGAGATGGTCCGACGATGTAGAGAAACATGCAGAATTGATGTGGAGGAGAAGGGCGGAAGATAATTCAAGATAAACTGGGGAGGTTTACATCCGAAAATTAATTGACTAACGCTGAGAAGAAGAAGAAGGATGTACCTCTGCTTCTTCTGCCTTCTTTACGTCTTCATACTGTTAGTCTGTTTGTCATTTTCGGTTTCAAGCATATCGGCAATTCTTCTCAAAGAGTATCTCGCAATTTACAGAGCGCATTCTAGCCTGAACTTATGCAGCGATCAATTTCACATGTTCGATTGTCTCTCCAGCTGCTTTTATTTCGTGGCCCCAATGTTGGTATGACTAAACTTCGTTCCTATTCGCTTCCATCACTCGACAGATTCTCATTTAGTATGAGGTCGATCATTAACAAAGATATTTTTAACTAATGCTAAGACCAACAGAAGCCGTTATTTGTTTCAGCACTGTGTCAGTGATCTAAACAATATTGTGCCCGAGAGGAGGTGATTTTTTAAGCGTTGCGCGTCGATGCTTACGCCTTTTAATTTCAGGACAGTCTCTGTGACGCCTAGTTATAAAACGGCGGCAACAATATCAGTTTTGTACCCACAAAAAAAGCGAAGTATCAGTTTCTAAGTAAGATCCAGGTATCAGACAAGGGTTTGACCAGCTACCGTCGCAGAAGGGTGGTTCGATGTAAGCCTAGGCGCCACCTGTTTAAAGAAAACCTTTGCCTCGAAGATGACGTAGATAAACAGGAATCCCCCGGAGAAAATGTACTTACCTTACTGATAATACTAACGTCTTTCAAATAAAAATACAAGACACAATAAAACGCAAAAGCTTGACATAATTCTCGAGTATAATCAATTTGCTAAAACAATTTACAAATAAATATCAAGGTTTGACCAACTAAACTTGGTTAAAAAAAGTATCAAACATTTGACTCCAATTAGCCCCAAATATTAAATATAAATATCGTTTAACTAAAGAACAGACCACAAACGTCCCTGTCTGATTTAACAATACGTGATATGAACAATCTGAATCCTGAGAAAACGATAGTGCGTCAATAAGGACTAAAATTAATAAGAAGCA
>JABXWE010044187.1:0-19677 GCA_014611495.1 Limonius californicus | reverse complement strand
TATTGAGTAAACCAATGAATACTACAACATTTTTTTATTTTTAGTATCACCAAGGCTCTGCAAACTTGATTGCCTATATTTCTAATAAAAAAAGTTGCTTTGATAGTATTGTGCCAAATATATATATCAACGATATACAGCAAAGAAGAGAAAAGTTGCACTTCGTGCAGCTCGTTGAATAAGGATTTGGAATGGTGTACATTCTCACACAGAAGTGCTTATAAATTTTGTTCTTTTGCTGCCTACAGTCCATAAACTGACTGTTAGGTAAATATACAAGGTGGGCCAATGAAAACGGAACAGGCCCTATTTTTCATATTTTTCGTCATTTTTTTTACTAATTGCTCGGACCCGACAATTTTGTGTTTTGAGGAGGAAACTTTTTGAGTTTATTTTCAACCTTGTCACCCCTAAACTTTTAAATGGGCAAGGGGATTGAGTGGTGCATCATTATAAAGGGCATTAAATTCTCGTTTTAACCCTTCCTAGTTTTTCAAATTAGGATCAGTAGTTTTTGAGAAAATGCCTTTTAAAGATAGTAACCCGCCAAAAACCAGTATTTCATGATTTTTCACTTTTACCCTAATGCACACCAGTAATGTTTTAGAGATAAAAAAATTTACCTTAACTTTCACTTTATTAAATGTTCGAAATGTTGACCTCCAGCACCCATACAGTAGCACAGGTTTTGTTGAAAACGGCTTCGGACGTTCTGAAGCATTTTTGGAGTAATTTGCCGACATTCGTTGTTAATCCGTTGACGCAAATCATTTAAGGATTCTGGCCGAATACTATAAATTTTACTTTTTATGTGGCCCCACAGAAAGAAGTCTAAAGGGCTTAAATTTGGTGACCTCGCAGGCGACTCCACTGATTTTTGTTGTTGTTTATTTTTGTTACAATATGATTTATTCTACTGCGGAAAGGATATTAATAATTGAAGTTTATTATGAAAACAGTAGATCCGCTAATATTACAGCTGAGTTATTTAATGAACAAAATCCTAATAAGGACACTTTGTCCAAAAATTAAATGAAGATGACTTTCATAGATGTTTGGATTTTTGCGTGCGTTTGAGTGAACGGATAATTAATAACCCAAATTTGCTTTTTAACATTTGTTTTTCAGATAAGTGTTCGTTTTTTGTAAACGGGATTCGCCATAATTGGCGCTACTGGGCCGATGAAAACCCACACATATTCTATGAAGGTCACACTCAAAATCCTCAAAATTTAATTCTTCTAGTACCCGTCAATGGTTTTTGCTGGACTGCGTCAATAATGTCAACATTATTGACCACGTAATTTCTTCCAACATGATGAGGTGGTCTAACCATACGTATGTCACTCAAATTGCGGTGGAACCGTTCAAATATTCGGTGGTCAGGGTGTCGCCGGCGAGGATACCTTCTCCGATATTCTACCACAGCTGTACGAGCATTCCCGATGCAATAGCCATATACAGAATGCATTTCTGCATATTCACGTGCAGAAAAAGGCTCCATCATCACCACACTTAGAGAACAACAATAATTCAAGCTTGAAACATCTTCTGCCATAGCAAATTAGCATTTGTTTGACTTGTTTCCTATTATGACTTGATTTAACAGAACAATGATGTAAACAAAGAAACTCTTCGTACCTAGATAACGGTTGGAAATAAGACATGGGTTTATTTATATTTTTTGCTTCGTGTAGCATGCCACATCACACCCTTAAGTTTGGACCACACCTTTTGAATCACCCTGTATATATATATATATTTTTATATATATATATATATATATATATATATATACACTGTGTCTATAAAGTAACCCCCCCCCCAACTAATTTTTGAACGACTTGATATTTTACCACAAAATTTGGTGTGCTTTAATGGGAAGTTAAATATTATTTTTTAGCCCATGATTAAATTTTCTATCATTTAAAATGGCGGCTGGGCGCCATTTTGAATTTTTATTTTAAATAGAAAGGGGGGTCGAGTGACACCTCATTTGAAAGGTCTTTTAATTCTGCGTCTGATCCTAGAGTTTCAAAGAAAAATATTCAGCCAGCACAAAATTACAAATGTTGAAGATATAGAAGTCTATTTAAAAAAACTAAGAATTACAGCAAAAAGAATTAACTTAAGTGTTCAAAATGTTCACCATTCACTTCTTGGCACATAAAAAGTCGGTTATGAAATTCCTGCCTTACATTTTCATAAGTTTCTGGAGTGATATTTCTGCAAACTTCTGTCCAGTTCTTCAATTGTTTCTGGACGGGTTCTGTACACTTTTGATTTCAGATATCCCATAGAAAAAAATCTAAGGGGGTTAAATCTGGGGACTGAGCCGGCCATTCCACAGGCCCCCGCCTACCAATCCATTTTCCAGGAAAATGTCCGTTGAGGAAGTCAGAAACAGGCATTTTTAGACGAAATAATGAACTAAATTTACAATAACGTAGATATTTTTAAGTGAAAATGCCAACCGAATTTACACTTGACAGTTGTAGTTAAGATTAGCTTATAAATGACAACAAACAGCAAAAAAACAAATGAAAAGGTGGACTACCTACTTGATAAAAAAATCCAGAAACAATTGAAGAACTGGAGCAACGCATTACAGAAGTTTGCAGAAATATCACTCCAGAAACTTATGAAAATGTAAGGCAGGAATTTCATAACCGACTTTTTATGTGCCAAGAAGTGAATTGTGAACATTTTGAACACTTAAGTTCATTTCTTTTTGCTGTAATTCTTAGCTTTTTAAATAGACTTCTTTATCTTCAAACATTTGTAATTTTGTGCTGGCTGAATATTTTTCTCTGAAACTCTAGGATCAGACGCAGAATTAAAAGACCTTTCAAATGAGGTGTCACTCGACCCCCCTTTCTATTTAAAATAAAAATTCAAAATGGCGCCCAGCCGCCATTTTAAACGATAGAAAATTTAATCATGGGCTAAAAAATAATATTTAATTTCCCATTAAAGCACACCAAATATTGTGGTAAAATATCAAGTCGTTCAAAAATTAGTTGGGGGGGGGTTTACTTTATAGACACAGTGTATATTAATATATATATATATATGTGTGTGTGTGTGGTTTATTGAATTCCTCTGATAGTTTTACTTTATTTTTAAGTAAATTTATATATCTATGTAATTTTATATTCCTCTGATTACTCTCTTTATAGTTTTATTTATAGTTTCTTTTCTTTTCTTTTTTCTTCATCTCGCACTGCACTTTTTCCACCAACTACTTCTTTTTAAACTCAATATTGTCCGCACTCGTTAAGACGGAAGACAGTTGCTTACTTCCTTTGCGAACACAGGCCAGAGCTTCTGCAATGGGCACCGGCCTAATTTTATCTAAAAGTTTACCTGGAGTCCTTTTCTCTGGTGTTTTCGAAGCCTGCGGTTCAGCTCTTTTTGGAGGCTTGCGGTTGGTTCACTCTCGTTTCCTATTCTATCGGGTTCGTTTTGTGTAGTATTATCGGCGAGGAACGCATAGTCAGGAATTGCCGAGGGATCAGAAGGGACATTTCCAGTTGCCCCGAAAGAAGAGACCGCATTTCCCACGGTTGCAGATTTCGCCCACGCTGCAGCGAGTAATTTCCCAAACGTTGGTGCATTAATACGTCGATTAGGATTTCTTCTCATGAACTCGTTGCGCTTCGTAATAAAAACTCTTCAG
Organism: Limonius californicus; assembly: GCA_014611495.1. Lineage (NCBI taxonomy): Eukaryota > Metazoa > Arthropoda > Insecta > Coleoptera > Elateridae > Limonius > Limonius californicus. The sequence continues at coordinate 15,998 of JABXWE010044187.1, read as the reverse complement.
AGATTTGAAAAATCCTCTATCAAGAGGTTGCAGAAACTACGTCGTGTGGCTAGGGAGACACACGAAAATGATTTGATTCTCTGCTGCGTATTCTAAAGTTTCTACACTACTACAGTGTGATGTTTGTCCATCAATGATCGGAACATGCCCCTGGGGCTTCCTCGGAACATATTGTTTCTTTAGCCATTTAAGATACAGAATATTATTAACATATGCCGATTTTCTCCCATGAGCACTAGAGCACCTGAAGACATTCCGTCCACAAACTCAGATTTCATATTCTTGCCTTTAAAAATGCACGTTGGGAATATAAATGACCCCTCCGCATTGCAACATGCAATTACAGATATTATCTCCCCCTTTTCTCCGAATCTAACTGCAGCGACGTTTCTTGATCCTTTCTGAGCAATAACATGACCAGGTCGGTTGTTCAGTTGGAGGCCTGTTTTGTCAACATTATAAATTCGTCCTGGTTTATTCATTAAATCATGTTCAATGATAGTATTTTCCAGAAGCTCAAAATAAGACGCAACGTCCTACCTGTTCATAGCTATAGATCGAACTGCAGACACACCTTCTGACTTTCTTACGGCAAGATCTTTATTAGGCCTCAAAAAAGACTCGAGCCATGGATATCCAGCCATGCGTTTTTCGACATTAAACTTATGTGGAAGATTCAGTTTTACAGCCAATTCAAAAGCCATGGAACGTACAGTGGTTCGGGTTGGAGAAAAACCAAACTTCTGTAGTTTTTTAATATGCGTAACCAACTTTTTTTCATTTGCTGGCCGCAGAGTAGATAATGGACACAACTGCAGTTTTTCTGATATATTATTCTTCAGACGACGATGTAATGTTGAATATGGTTCTCCAAAAGTGCGAGTTGCTTGCCTGACTCCCATCGTTTCTTATTGTACAACCTGCATTGCACGCAATAAGTCCTCTTTCGACCTTTCTCCGCGGCCGACACTATCTTTACGTTTGAACTATGTAGGCATTGTCAATGTAAAGACATTAATGTATTAATATACAAAATTGAGATTACTGAAACGTTGATGAATAATAGGAGAGATGGCTGACGACTTTGTTGCAACATAATCGATTATATGACCTAAACTTTAGGTTAGGAATGTAGGTAAAGCGTTTAAGACGTTCATAGCGCTAGAAAAGCCAACAAATTTAAGCTCTCTTACCTGTTTCGAACTTACAATGAATAACTTAAAAATATTTTCACTGAATTCACAGCAGCTGATTATTAATAGACACTCTGAGAAAAGCAACAGATGTCAAAGCGCTTGTGTTGTTATGCGTCATAGAATAAAAGACAAGGTGCAGTGTTACCAAATGGTAATTTATAACTGTACACCCTGAGATATCCTTAGTGAACCGTCACACCTAGTGGGCCGTTTCTCCTAAAATTACTCTACCTCCAAGATAGTTTTCTTGAATAGGCAGTTTACAATGAATGACATCTAGAGACGTCTAATAGTTACTGATGTTTGGTATTGTTTAGTCTCTTTGGCGAAGTTTTTTCGATTGGAGGGAAGTCATCTAGCGGTCTAACTAAGCAAATTGCTGGTAATCCACGGCTAAGACGGTTTGAATTTAATAAACATTTTTTTAGAAAATGTCAATTTGTTTGAATTTGTTTGTTGAGTGTGATCTCTCTTCGTAGGCTTAAGTTTTAGAGTTGACAACACTCAATCCCAAGAGAATTATTTAATATTTATTTAAAATATCTGTCGCGCTTTACTTATTGATCTGTACATTTTTATATTCTTCTTCTTCTTCGAGTGCTTTGTAGCGATCTTTTCGCATATACCGGTGTTGTGCGTTTAAAGTGCCCCTGAATAGGTGACCTACAGCTTAACGTGGGCTCAGAATCACGAAAAATATAAACACTTCTACTCCAGAGAAGCTTTACTAGGCAGAATACCTCGCTGATTTGCCATTTCTTTGGGACGGCCGTTAAAAATCCGGTGTTCCTTCAGCGTAGAAGTCTAACGCGCTGCTGTTATATTATTATAAACTGCATTAAGACTTTCACCAATCAATATAAAACGCAGTTTACATAACAGACTGTAAATATATTCATGTGGAAGATATTGTAGAAGTATCCTCTGCTTGTATCAGTCATCTGCCGCAAGTACTTTATCTTATAATAATTAGACAAAAATCAATATTACATTATCCCGCGTTTAATTTTATTTACTGCGGGTACTTAATTTGAGTAAAACCTCGCAATCGGAGACTATTGAAATTAAATAAGCAAACGTAAAGGTTTTAGTTACCCCGAGGAAACTATCAGCAATTCAATTACACTAATGAGAAATGTCTAAACAAAAGGAAACATGGAGATTACTGAAGGCTATATCCAGAGGATTGATCGGCGGAAAATAGTACACCTAACACAATTGGACATAAATTTCTTTATTTTTAAATCGCTGTTAATAAAATGCAGATGTTATTCCCTGCAATCGTAACCAGATGACGACAGCAATAAATAAATAATGTTTTGCGTTGTTTTGTTGTCAGTTTTTCAATAGAACACACATTCTGGAGAGCGACACAATACGAATTTGCTTCCAGACGGAAAGTAATCCGGCGCCGAATAACTGCAAACAATACAAAATTAAGATCAACAGCTGGAAAACATTGCCACCCGTCATGCTTTGCCCTATTTTCATATTCTTGTACAAAGGCAACGAGATGGGGATAGAAAAGAATGGTGTTTAACTGTTTCAGATACAAAACTAAACAGATAATTAATTAATGTTAAGACCGCGATAAATATAAATTAATCTAGATTAGCGTGTAAGTAATAATCATATACAAGACCCACTTTAATGAGATTTTACTTATAAGAGATATTGAAAACCTTATTTTTAGGCAACCCATTCAACACCTGAATATGGTGGTGGTGGTCCTAATGAATATAAATAGAGAGTACACCTAAGTCGTTCTGAAACGGACGCTCAAAAATCAAAACCATTTCAATATCTATTAAGAGATCTACATCTAATTTATCAAGACTTAAACTGGCTATAATAAATCGCCTTTGATTATAGTTTAACTAAAACTAATACCAGTGTTACCTCGGTGACAACACGCCAGTAATCATGTGTCACGATTTCGTGAAATAAAGCATTTAACGTTCTCAATCGGCATTTGCAGCTACATTCTCTACTCAGACTTACACAAAGCGGTTACTATTCCCCGTTATTTGTCCTTTGATGTTTGGCACCCATTTCAATTATAATTATAAATAGAAAACGGGTTTCATTTACGCAAACGTTTACAGGTAATCAAATTAAATCAGTTATACGATTATAGTAACAGTTTTCCAGCTTCTGGTTAGTATATTTAGGAACAATTATCTGATAATTGTAAAGCAAAGGTAAAACAGAGAAAAGCAAAAAATAAATTGCGTTATTTAAAGTAAGATCCGCATTTTCATCGTTTTCCTTCTTGCATGAAAATTATTAGACATCAAACTAATTATGAAACTCTGTTTGAACATGTATTTTGTATGAGGTTGAAATTAATTAAATACAAGAGCTAAACCTTCAATCCGGTGGGTTGGTTCTATCACTGACAATTATAAATGTGTACACGGGAAATTGATGTGGAATTATTTGTCGTTATATGTAATCACACAGATAACAGAATTACTAGCAAAACTCAACCTCTAGTTACGCTAAAATGTCAACATTATAAAATTCCATCGTAACAGAATAGTTACACTTTATAAGAATATCGTTGATAAAATTTTGAATATCTATAAAGTTTTTAAACAAATTAAGTATGAACTTCTTCAGATCTACTAATAGTAACAAGAATCATCTGGAGGTGACCAATCTCGAAAATACTCTGTACATTTGTCTCTAAATTTTGCATAGAACACGTTTCAGCAAGAACTATACATACAGGAAATTTTTCTTCTTAGTATACATTGCCTATGTATACTTTTAAAAAGAACGCATCAATTACGCCTATTATGTAGGCAACCAACTATACAGACAACTAAAGCATGCTGTGGCCAAAACAATTAAACTAATTCAAGGTTAAAAAATAAAATTAGTCTTTATTTGGTGTCTTCTTGGATTTTTTATACAACCATGTACAGTAAAGACGAAAAAGTGGAAATTCTAATCTGGTATCAGAATGATAACAGCTTAAGAACTGTGAGAGACTTATTTTCACTAAAATATCAAGAAAGACGTATTCCTTGTATTCGAACCTTACAAACAATTGTTAGAAAATTTAAATCAGGGGGATGCGTAATAAATTCCCATAAAATAAGAACTAAAAGTAATCACGTTTTAGCTGAAGAAATTAAATTAAATATTTTATGCTACGTTGAAGAAACCCCCATAGTATCACTACGAGAAATACGTTCACATTTTAATGTTTCTAAAACCTCGGTATTTATAACACTAAAAGAATTTAAATATAAATCGTACAAATTTTGTAATCACCAACAACTATTCGATGAAGACAAAGAAAAAAGAACAACCTTTTTTGAAACATTCTTTAGATTTCTGAATGAACATGAATACATTTTAAATAAGATAGTTTTTAGTGATGAAACAACTTTCACAATAAATAAAGAAGTCAATTCGTAAAATTTTGGGTATGTATTATAATTGCTCATCTATCCACTATCCATTATCCTGCTAATCTTATTCCTTAGATATTGGTCCCGCACTAACCGCCATTTACAAAACTTAACTCACAGTCAATACACTGGGAAAGTGAACGTATGGCTAGGAGTAGTTGAAAATAAGCTTATCGGTCCATATTTTATTGATGGTAATCTCAATACAGCCAAATTTTTAGAGCTACTAAGGACCGACAGCATTTTAGCAATAGAAAACCTAAACATCGATGACCCATGGTTTCAGATGGATGGCGCCCCTCCGCATTCCACGAATGCTATAAGAAACTTTCTGAACGACAGGTTTGTAGGACGTTGGATAGGGAAAATCGGTCGCGTACCGTCGCCCCCGCGTTCTTCAGATTTGTCGCCCAATGACTTTTTTTTTGGGGATACCTGAAATCAAAAATTTATGCAAATACTCCAATACACAGTATTGATGAATTAAAAGATCCCATACGTACCGAATGCAATAGCTTCAATCTTGACTTTCTTGCGAATGCTGTGTGTGCTTTTCAACACCGTTTAGGTTATTGTTTAGAAGTAGAAGGTGGCCATTTCGAATACTTGTTGTAACTGTTGTTTTTATTTTCATTTCCGTTTTCTGTTATTGATATTTAATGTCTTACAATAATAATCGCCGTTGTTGTTCCACTCATTTTGATTTACCTATTTAATATAAACACTGCATCGAACATAACCTTCATACTAAAATAATTCACAACTACAGTGATGTTTGTTTCTGTTTTTTAGTTGTCTGTATAGTTGGTTGCCTACATAATAGGCTTAATTCATGCGTTCATTTTAAAAGTATACATAGGCTATGTATACTAAAAAGAAAAATTCCCTGTATGTAGTCGTTGGTTTCAGGTAAAGATATGAGGTTTGGCAATTTAATTGCTGACGTTGTCCTGCAGGAACATCGTGAAATTATATCAAAAGTAAAGCAGCGTATAATAGTTGACGGTTTAATCAATACAGTGTAGATAAGCGTAGATCGAATATCTGAAAGTCTGTGCGCAGGGCGATAGCCTGTACATTTTATTTCTGTAAGTCGAGAATATTAAATTTTAATGTAAATTAGAGAAAACTCCAACAGAAACATATGAAATGTTCAAAACTGTACACGATGAACACTTTAAGTCGTACTAGGGTGTTTGAAGGGTTTTTACGTTCCAAAGATGGCCGTAAAGGTGTTCAAAATGCTGCTAGAACTTCAATGTAGTGAACGATTCCAGAAACTTTACATAAAGATTTGGGAAAGAGGAAGATCTGTGTAATGTTTGTCCAACACAGTCTTATAGATATCCAAAAACAGAAAAAAATAACATCGTGCACAGATTCGTTCAGACCTGTCGTGGTAGTGCAATTTTCTTAACAACATTATCATTGATGATCCTGAAACTAAACGCTAGAACATGCAGTGGGTTAGGAAATCATCACCTGCAACCAAAAGGTTTCGTTTACAAAAGTTAAAACCAAACTGATCGTCTGTTTCGATAAATAGGGTATGATCCATAAAGAATGTGTGCCTGAAGAACAAGTCATAAAGAGATCATTCTACGTTTAAACAAGGGAAAGATTATTACAGGGTGTTTCTCGAATGTGACTGTAATATTAAGAAAACGGTAGCTCTTGTAGCATGCTAATGCTCCTGCCCATTCTGCACTGATTGTAAAGTAATTTTTCATAACACAATGTGATGGAGATCAACCACCTATTCTATTGACCTGCTCTAGAACCAACAGGCTTTTTCCTAAATTGAAACTGTATCTCAAAGAGAAACGTTTTCAAGACGTAGCAGATATTAGGAAAAATGTAGCTGACCCATCTAAACATTGACAATTTTAAGAATATCAGGAAATACTAAATAACGCTTCCCTAAAACAAAACGCTGTGTAACAAATATCCTAATAGAATAGACAAAGAATTAAAAACTTATAGATCATTATTGTTGCGCTAAGGAAGTAAGACTTCTTAACTGCAGTGAAGTAAACAAAATGACCAAAATGACAGAAAACAAAACAGGATTACAAGCTTTTATTGGAGGATTCTATCAATATCTCCCTAAAAGGTTACCAATATCTAAGTGCCGCCTCCTAATCCATAAGCTTCTGTTAATATTCTCCTTATAAGATGTTAGAAACTTTATTTAAGATTTTTCAAGATCCACTTACTGATTACAAAAACAATAAGTTTAAAAGTGTTTTCCTTTAGATAAATGGATATTTAAATTCCGAAAGGTTTTATGTAAACCAAGTTGTCTGGGGGGTTATTGACGAGAGAGTAGGAATCTGGCGGAAACAAAATACAACCCAACATAATATAAGTTAATTTTTTCGCCTTGAGATTGTTTACATGAAGAATTACCTTTAGAATAATCGCGTAGTCGGTTTTTTAACATTAGTATACATTTTCTAAAATGTTAAAACACTTATCCAACTCAGTTATTATGAAATAAATGAAAAAGTTTTATTTTTAACAGAAAACGTTAAATAATTAATAAATTATGTGTGTTGGATTGTTTTTCAAACAGCAAGATTTGTACTGTAGACTAAAATTATTTAAGTGTGTGACATACGTACATTTTTTGACAGGTTTCCATGGTAATTCCTCTATTTGATATTGTAAGTTTCACGTACCGAAAGGAAGCCAAAAAATTAAGCATACTCCTAAGAGGCACCTGCGACAAATATGTATAAAAAGAAAGATAATTTAAGAATTCGTCGTTTTTATTAGCTTTTAAAAAGATGTCAGCGCTCAAGGGATATTCGTCGTTTGTCGTTCGTCGTTCGTCGTTCGTCGTTAGTCGTTAACAGCCTTCTTGTTCCGCTGTTTTGACATTGTCTTCTTCTTTGCCACGTATTACTCCGCAGCACTATGGCAAATTGTGTGTGGTGGGTTGCAGCACAAGATTATTACATGCTACTGAGTAATACTGGGGAGTCGAACCCAACCCCAAATGATATTTTGGTTAGAAAGCGAGTGGTCTCCCAACTGAGCTACCACCACACATTAGGGAATATTCAGTATTTTAAAATCCATGCCAATTAAATATATTAGATTTTGAACCACCGATATTAAAGAAGAAAATTTTCAATAACGGCTTTAATTTTTAAGCCAGTGTAACAACGAATTCTATAGGCATTTAGGTGGCTAAAAATTCAGTTTCGACTTTTGAAATTTTGAAACTATATTTGTTTAAACGGTTGTAAGGCTTTGAATTACGGTTTGCGGTAGAAACAGAGACAGCCGTACAAGATTCTTTTGATTTAGTAAAGAAGTTTTTACATCTGATACCTTTTGAAATTAGAAAAAATAGCGAATAATGTTCAGATACGCAAAAATCATTAAGTTATTTAACAGTTCATAAATATTCAAATTATGGTGGAAACAAACCTCTAAAAATGATCAAAACTACTCAAAAATGAATAGGGATATTGTACTATAAAGCATAATATATGTTTGATGTTAAAAAACAAGCAACAATCAAATCCAGTTGCAGTTGTTTAACCGTATTAGCAAACCACAATATAGTGTTCTTTTATTACTGTCAAGTCAAATTTGTATCTTTTTTGTTTATTGTATTTCTATTCGTGTGTTTCATTTGTGTTCTTAATAATAAACAACAATGCAGAGGAACCATTTAACAATAGAACAACGAAATTTAGCCGTTTGCTAAAAGGCTTTAAATGTTTTAAAGGTACACTCACGGGCCAACGTTATGCTCAAGAGATCAGTATGGACCATGTTCTGAACCGTCGCAACGCTGTTGGACGGGAATATTGACGACAATGCAAGGCCGCATCGTGCTCGGGTTGTTTTAAAGATGCTTTGAGATGAGGAAATAAACCATCTTGCTCTTCCTCCGCTATCTCGAAACCTCAACCCCATCGAGCATGCATGAGACCTTTTGAAGAGGCAGCTGGATCATCATAATCCAATGCCTACTACTGTGCAACAGCTAAATATATTTAAGTTAAGTGAAAAGAAACAATAACGATTTTCATTATAATATTGTTAAATTTCTTCTTTAAACTTACGTTAGTTGTAATTTTCATGTTCACTACTAAAAAGACGGTTACACTTTGTTGTTTTGGTAGTTTTTTATTATAAATTCAATTGCTGTTGCCTTTAAGTATCTTACATTGCAATATCCCGTTTCATTTTTGAGTAGTTTATTTCAAAAATGGAAGCAACCAAAGTCTTGAATAATTATAAACATTTTTCGAAACAGTCTCTCAACAATTTTAACTTGGCGGAAGAGAGGAGTAAAAGACATATAAAATTATTTTTACATATTAACGAAGTTTATAAAAATACGTAAAACGTAGTATAAGCCAGTGCCCTTTACATATCAGTAGGGAATCAAATAGAGCCAATTATTGCGAAGATATATTGACGACTAACGTATATACATACACTGATATTCAGGGGCAGATAAATTCGATTTTTTTCGCAACATCAATACTTTCCGTAGCCCAACTATGTGGGAAAGTTAAATTAATTGTTATCTGTTTACTCAGATTTATATGCATAGGAAAACAGTTACTCAGAACCACCTCATCAGTAATGGCCACTCGAAAGCGTCGTTTATTGTTGAGGGTTATCGATTAACCCATCAAAAATAATGAACTATCCAGCTGAAGCGGCGGCGACTGTCGTAACATAATGATGCTTCGAGTGACAACCCAAACTTACTAATAAATTTACTTTTAAATACTTGTTCCATCAGTGCAAAGCAGAAACAAAAAGCTCTCTCCCTTGATGTAAGTTTGAGCGTAGCACCATTTCCCTATCCAGATCTGCGTCGTTTTTCTAAAAGGAATTAAGTGGTCCGCAAATTGTTAATGTTACAGTCAAGACGAAATCGGATAATTTCAATTTCGCGGATAAGGCGAGAGCCATGTTTTCATCACTGCTGAAGTTTACAGCCTAGAATTACTTCGAACTTTACCCTGCAAGCTCAGTCTATAACAATTTCCATAATTTTCAATGTAACGTCGTATTTTATCACGACGGGTTCCGCTAATACTTCCAGGGCTTAACCGGGTTTGACGTGTTTCGAAGTTTATGCCCCTCGCCATTGCAGCACAGCAGCGAACTTTTCGCAATTAACTTAATAGTATTATTATACTTTTACATACGGGCGCCTTGACGATTCCTGAAAACTCGTGTAAGAGTGAGTTTTAACAGAAAGATCGCGGTTGTAAATTAAAGCTCAGGTTCGGGTGCGCGAAATAAATTTTGCTTGTCTTCGGGTTGTAAGAATATCAGCACTAAATTCCAATCGGAAACAGCTAGAAACTGACAATCCTTCAATCTTTTTATACAGGATGAAGCAAATTCGAAGCTCATCATTGGGATCTCTCAAACGATACAGCCTCGGTTAAATGGGATGAAAGATTCGCGTTTATGGGATCATTGTATTGATGTATGTGTTTTCCGAAACCCATGCAAGGTTGATGCGAATAATAAACTGAAACTGTTTCGTTTTAAATTCGCATAACCTTTTTTACTAACTGTTGTCTCTGGAATACAATTTAAACGTAGTTTTAGATTAAACAAAACAAAGCGTCGCAAGCTTTACTATTTTATAAGTTTTAATTAAAATTGAATATATATCAACTTGTTCCAACTAAAAGGCTTATTTTTTGCCCCTTTTAATTAAATATGGGTTTATTTATTTATTTTTACAGGTTTTGGAATTATTTATCCAAAACATTTTTTATCCAGTTTTTCCTGGCAGAGGTATTCCCAAAAATAAATAAATGATGCTTCAAGATTAAACAAAAACAGCAAATATTCATTTTTACAGCCACTGTAGGCGCGGCACATTGGATTTAAAATGTTACTATTAATTAATTAAGCATAAAAAACGAAAAAAAATATTGAGAACGGCAAATCAGCTTCATGTAACGTAAATATGTTTGAATATAGATTACGACCAAAAATATGTAATTTCGTGTTGTATCTCCAACATTATTATTATTCTAACATACGTCCATAATAGTCTAAAATCTATTTCTAAATACAATGTTATAGGAAATACAAAGGATAATTACAGGCGTACGTGTTAACATGTAACAACCGTAATTTACATGGTGCAGCTTGCGCGTTGTATCGACAAATAATGCCTATATAATATCATTTCTTTTTCACACAATGCAGAAGAAGCTTTGAATAAACATTTTTCTAGGAAACAAATTACCTAAATTTTGATATTTCACATACAAGAATGTCGCATAGGCTGAGGCTAACGAACTAAATAATACAAGGATGTTGAGATTCACAGGGTGTTTCAAAACCAATGCTAGTTATTTCTGGAATCGTATCGGTAAATAAAAATAAATAGCAGTTGCAGTGACAAAAAGTCCTTACAACGCTATTTATTTATTTAGCGTATGTGTTATAGAGTTCATGTTCATTACTACAACAGGTTACGTGTTTAGTCTAGCTACAATACGGCTTAAATATATAAAACATAATAATATAAATATATACATATAGGTACAAAGCATAGAGTATTCAATATTTAAAACATACAAATTTAAGTATATAAAACATAGGAATATAAAATGTACAGAACATAGAATATTGAACATGTAAAACATAGAAATTTAAATTTATACAGCAGAAATATAACAATATCAGATAAATATAAGTTTTAAAATCGAATATAGAATATTTAGTCAACGCTATTAATTAACAATTATCAGCACTACGTTTGGGGATACCTTGTGTTGTTGATTTATTCAGATAAAACATTCTCTTCTCATTTTAGGTAATCCTCCTAATAAGATGTATTCCTTAAACAAGCTCAAATCGGAGTTGCAAACATACTCTTGGTTTATTATTTTCTTTTTCTTCTTTCTCTTCTACGAGACTTAGCGGTATTCCCTACTATGTTTGTGTTGCGCGCTTTAAATTACCATAGACAAACAGGACCTACTGTTTAATGTGGGCTTCAACCCGCGGGAAGTGTGAACAGTGCTCCTCCAGAGAAAATTTACTAGGCAGAATACCTCGCTGGTTTGCTATTGCCTTGTGAGGAGGGCCGTCTGTTAAAAATCCGGCGTTCCGGTACCGGGAATTGAATCCCCTACCTGTAACGCAGAAGGCTAACGCTGTGACTTCCAGCCCATGACCGCCTTTTATTATATATTTAATGTCGAAAAAGCAAAACAATTAAGGAAAACGTTCATTAATGAAAACGTATGTTGCAGCCTCATGCAACGCACTTTGATTGGCGGTAGCTCAGTCGGTTATGACATTTGACCGCAAACTGTCAAGCGTTCTTTCAGCAGTTATCAACAAATAAACTCAAGTTGTCCTTCGTCTGCATGCACGTCATTAGTTATTTAGTGACGTCACACGTCACACCTTACTACGTTTATAGAGCGAAAAATGAAAGTATGCAACCAAACACATTGAGTGTTTGTTTGGATTTATACTCATTTTTAGGATCTAAATGTTGATATATAATTTAATAAGTTTTCTTTTTCCAAAATGATCCTGAACGAGTTATTTATTTGCAAAAATTAATGATAATAATCAGTTAAATGTAATTTAATGCAGTTGATTTTTATTTATATTTGCCCACTGAAGGTTATTTTCATCATTGAAATAAGGATTTTTAGTACCAAAAACAAATTGTGTTACTCATTTATTTTTTTTTGTTTATTTTTCTCCTCCATCGTGCACATCAAAAATTTAAAATTTAAATATACCATATAAATTTATTATAGCGATGTAAGTTTCTTAATTTTTATTCATCTTCAAAATCGATGTAATGTTCGTCCTCACATTCCTTTAGATTTATCATTACTGGAGCTATGTCTTCTCGATCAAACCCAACCTCCCTTTGCCACCACTCCATATAGTATTATGTCGTATACAGTATTTCGAATGGCCACTTAATCAAAATCGTCGATATTCGTAACAGGTTTTTTCCGAAGCCTGGACTTTTTGGGGTTTTGAAGGGGTTCATCTGATGCAAAGGCTTTTGAAATTCCACTCACAGTTCTCAAACTTATGTTTAAAGCAGCAGCAACTCCCTGGAAATAACAATCAAACCAGAATTCCATGATCATTCAACTTCAAATAATTATGAGCTCAAAAATATAAATACACATACTTGTCTCACAGCCTTTAGAGGAAGCAATGGACCACCATTGTCTCTTTCTCGTTCAAAAGTTTATTAGTTTATTAGCGATGCAATAAGCTCTTTCGATTTATGCGGAAGAGCGGTCATTTTTCGAAGTTATATTTCCCTCAAGCACTCGAAACACTCGCAAAAACTAACACTTAAGTTAATAAAGAAGGTGCACGCGTTTGTTTTGTTTGGAAAAGAACAATTTTTTATACAGTAAATGAAGAAAATTAAGATGAAAATCATGTATTAAAAACCTTAAACTGTATGTCCCATGGCACGTACAAATTCGTTTACAGAGCGACACGTGAACATAAAAAAGGGCGCGAACGTGAAGGAAACAAAATCCCTAGTTTTTATATAGTTTCGTATTTTACACAGAAACTATGAAATATTAAAAATAAAAAACATAACTGTTACAACTACGTTACACGACCTAACGAATAAACATGATTATATTTCGTAATTTAACAAAAAAAAACTGAAATTATTACTTTTTTAGAATTGGCACTTTAAATACTAAATAACAAGTAATTGATGACGTGCACACAGTCTAAGAGCAATCTGACTATAATTATAATTTCGTGTAATTGCATTGTTATTTGTGCTTTTTCGCTGTAACTACACTCTGTATATATGGTTCTTAGGTTGAACAGCACTGACTGTATGAGTGCTTTTGGCAAGGCAACGATGCTCAAAAGGACATTTTTACAAAAATTTACGTATGAGTGGTATGGGAAAACATATTAATTCTCAATAATATGTTTTAATTTACATAAATAATTAAATAAATAATTTAGTATTTGATGATGAGTGATTTCTAATCATATGCTCTTTATGTCACGTTGTTGGTTTGCTCCTGCATGTAATGAGAATTAAAGGGTGTTTTCATCTTGATTTTATTAGCGTTGCCATAGCACTCATCAAATTATTGGTTTTTAGATATCAAATAAAGTAAATTATTTCTTTATACTCCAATTTAGGATATGATGTTACACGCGCTTCCGATATTAACTGTATGTTAGTCTGTTAGATTAGTTACCACATAAATACAATTTCCAAGTAATTGAAACGAGAACAGAAAATGGAAACAAATGCAACATAGTTTAACAGCGCTACGTCGCGATTGAAGAAATAATAAGCTCATAGTTGAAACCTATAAATTACAAATTACAGAAAATAAACCGCAAGTAAAAATAGATATACTTGAATTTAATGGAATGAATATAATCTGGGATGTTTTTCGATATTTAAACTTTCATGTTTTATCTGATTCATTTTCTTAATGCGATTCGTAAGAAACTGTAAGCATATAATATTAGAAAGTATATATAATCTATTTTCACAATAAATAATAGCTAAAAGGAAGAGCTTATTTTCCTTTTTCATCTTAAAAGACGCAGAAACTATAAATTAAAATTTGTTTGAACACCAGTCATGTAACAAGTATCTTACCCCCAGACTATTTCAACAACACGCAGGTGTTATCACAAGCGAGTATCTCAACATATTGCTTACATAAACAAGAAATTAACTAAGAGCCTTATAGACAATTGAAATAATTAAGTTGCCCAGAAAAATGTGACTGTATAATATTTCTAGATACTATAACTCGCTTTACCTCTTACTTATTTTCAAGCTAAAGGATTTCGCCCACGTTGCGTTATATATCTGAGAGAACCTTTTTCCTTTCGGTGAAGCTTGACATTTGATAGAACTAAACAGAGTACCCTGAAAGCCTTTAAGCTAAGCCTCTTTTTTATCGCATAGCCAAAGCAAGTTGAAGATGTCGGTCGGCAACGTAAAAAATATAATTTCATATCTATATTCATACAAGTGCGTGAAACAAAGAAAACTGTAAAAATTCACTTCTTGCGTTTTGTTTTGAAACAAAATTTATTGTGTTAATTTAGGACGGAGATTTGACATATATCGATATGATCTTATAATACATGCATTATTAATTAAAGCCACCAGCGATGTTAATATACTGTTGGAAATTCATTTGACCAAGGAAGCTTACAAATACACCGGGCTTCGTTTTTAATGTAAATAGAGCAGCCCACGCCAACGAATTCAGCATGTGATTATAAGTTAGCATCGGAATAAAGCAACGCAACGTTTTCCCATGTATTCCGACCATACGGTTGTTGCTTTGTATGCATGATTAATAGGCATTCGGATGAAATTGAGAATTACCAAGTCGCGGTTTCCACCTGGAAACTGAAACTGGTGTAATTTGATTTCATGTCTAGATTTCCGTTCCTTAGAATGTGGTGCGCGATTTAGACTCTTACGCTTACATGATTAGAGCATTTACACAAACATAATATATGCTAGTAATGAACGAACATTTCAGAGTACGTGGAAATGAAACTTTAAGCTTGTCCTTAAAGTTGAATAAACTTATATATTGATCGATAAAAGTATACTAAATTAAGCTGTGATTGTTATTTTGAAGTTGGCACCAGTGGTAGCAATTAAAGTGCAACCACTCGGCAAGTAGAGTACATAAGTTTAAAATTTAATTAAAATTATGTCTGGGTTCATACAATAAGTGTAGCAGTTAAATAAATACCATTTTACACGAAGCGACAAAAACGAAAATAAAACACACTTCTACGAGCTGAGTCAAAATCCATGTAATGTTAAAACATTTAATTGAGTAATAAAAGTAGGAAAGGAAAGATTTAAGATTGAAAATAGAAATTAGAATATTTTCTGGTTTCTATTTTTAATCATATATCTAGTAGCTAGTTTAGAAACTTCAGTACGTCTATCAAGTAATAGATTTTTTCAACCGTACTGAACTATTTGATCAGCATTTATTGTAGACTTGCCTTACAGTTTGTGTTGTAATACCTGCTCTACGATTGTTTCATTTTGTTGGAAATTCAGTATTTAGAGTTTGACTGCGTGGAAGTTGAAAATTACATAAACGTAATTCCTCAAAGATTCACTTAATTATATTACTTCTAAGGGTAATATTTTAATATACAGTGCTTCCCAAAAGTAGCGGATAAATTCTATAAAATTGTTGAGAAAAATATTTCATAAAAATACTCGGACACGTCGATTTTTATTTTTAAATTATCATTTAGAGATGTAATTTTCAACCCCCCACCCACCAATCCCTAAGCCCTAGCAACTCCAACTTTAAAATTTCAAATAACAAATTACCTCATATGA
>JABXWE010044184.1:0-12642 GCA_014611495.1 Limonius californicus | reverse complement strand
ATATATATATATATATATATATATATATATATATAATTTTACAATTAGTGGTACAAAAAAGAAATGACAATCGACGAGTGAAGGCCGCTTCTTGTAGCTTTAACAAAGAAATTTTCAATCACTTAAAATTTTGTTAACTCGTAAAAGGTTTTTCCACAACACCAAAAAAAGCTAGTTCCTTTACCTTGACTTCCGGTGAATGGAGTAAAGAGAGAGGCAGGCACACTTTCGAGGTGTGCTCCAGATGCAGGTACGGTCTGGGGTATTTTCAGGTCCGGGAAAAAGGTAGAGGCTACGTTGGGACGAAATAATTGCTGCGATGCCCCTGGGGATTAGCTTACTTCCGACGGGGGGTTCAGACGATTAAAACAACAGCTCCAAGAAGCAAAACTTCCACGGGTTTTTAAATCGCTTATATCCGATAAAGATCGAACGGACAATTACACTTAATTGTCCATGCACCAATGCTTAACACTGCTAATATTTATTTAAATCCGACTTTGTCGAAGTTCTTCTTGCCTAAAGCAAAATACGATACGGTAAAACTCAGTTTGGCAGAGAACCCGCGAAGAAACCCCGGTCTTCGATAATACGTCCGTCTGTAACCGGAGTTTAGCGCCTACTCAATTTCACTTAATTTCATTAACGGCCCCTGTAGATGGAATTGGTAGACCGGAGTCTAAGGTGGAAGACCGACTGAAGAACTAAACGCAACGCGAACCTGAATTTCCCAAAAAGATTACACTGCATTGCGAAATATGGTGAAATAATTCTGGAACGATTTGACACGTAAATTCGCAGAAAGCGCCCAGGGTCAGGCGAAAACAACATTAATCTGCAATTTCAGCATACAAAGGGAAACTTTCAACGGCTTTGCGAAAGTGGCCTCCATAACTCAATCTTAAAAAAAAATCTAGGATCGACTTAAAAATGGCATTTAAAATAGAATTTTGATTATTATGAAGCGGCAATTAAAATAAGAATGAAATGGCAAATTCAAATGAACATAACATGACTTCCTCGATGTTTTTGTTTCTGTTCCTTGCCGTCTCCTTGCTGTTGTCTTCCCACTACTCGGGATTTACCTCTGGTTCTTCTTCCTTCTGCTTTAATTTGATAGATTTTCTTGGAGTAGCTTGTGTTATCTATGCACATGAGATGTCCGTACCACTTCAATTGTTTCATTTCTATTTCACTGTTTGCTGATTGTTGGTCTAAATCGTCTCTTATGTTTCTAATTCTTGTTCTATCCCTTCTTGTCTTGCCCAGCACTCTTCACAGGTATTTCATTTCCGTTGCTGTTATAGATAGGGATAGATTTCGATAATTTAAAATCGGGAAATATATGAATTTGTTTGACTGCACATGAAAAATTTAAACGTTAAAAACGTCTGACTTATGCAAACTCAACCTTATCCCATCGCACAAGGCTTATGGAACCGACAACGGATTCTTCCACAAGAAATACATTGCCCTATGCTGCCCACCATGCATGTAAACTGTGAAATTCGGTATAATACTGTGCTTACTTACCTAATTAATAACAAAAATGTTTATCTAAAGAAGCGGTTTTATTTATAACTGTACCATACACGTGCAATATTCACAAAGAAACATGATATGAAATGCGTACTTGCTTTTAATTGTCCTAAAACAGATGTCAGTTAAAAGATTTTTTTTTTTTTATTAAGAGCCGGTGGATTATTGTATACTGATCATTTATACATAAATCTCAAATATTTTAATTTTTGGCAGGTTCTATAATAACCGTGTATTTCCTGTTCCCACATTGATTGTAGGTACAAAATTCTATGCCACTAAATTGGCAGCTGCATTTATTGCAGCTCCTGCGGAAGTTGCTAAATGGTTTGCAAGGTAGGTGTCGTTTACGGCTACAATGACACGATCAGTAATTCAAGAAGTTTGAATCAATCCATTCCTTAAATTTGTGAACTTACCAACCCCTAGTGGCACACACAACCGTCGTCAAGGTTTTGGAGTCACATATGCATATGTTGCAGTCCCTCTTAAACAGTTCCCCTTTGACACATTTAAAATTGAAGTAGCTATTCTTAATATCTGCGGAAAAATATAGTTGGCTTTGGTTTTGAACATAGTCTTCCCACACAAATCATCAGTTATATACGAGGAGTATTCAAATTTAAACAGGAATTTATTTATATAAAGTGAATTGTAATAATAAAACTATGAATAGTATAAAACTTGCAGCAGTGTGCAGAAAGCAAGCAGAACTTTGTCTTCTCTTCCGTTTGATCTTGCTGTGAAAGTGACTAATAACAGTCTGCATTCATTGTACGACGTTCGGTAAGGAAATCAACAAAGAGCAACCCTTGATAATCGGGAAAGTGTTGCTATCGCTTTACTATCTGACAACACAACACAATGTTTGCTTTCTTTGTACAGAAAATTGTGATGTGATACCACTGCATGCCTGCGTTTTCACTCGAAAGTAAAATAATGTAACAAGGTTTCATCAATTGCCACAATTGAGTCCAAAAATTCATCTTCTCTTGTATCGCTACAGTAAGAAGGAAGCGATTTGCAAACGATTTAACTTGTGTTCTTCGGTCGACAAGCCGGAATCCACCTGGAATTTGCCTTACGATACTTTAACTGTTTTTTTGTGGTGTCTTTAACACTTCCGACGCTAATTGTAAATTTTGTGAAACCGGACGAACTGTTAACGGTCTGTTTTGCTGGATGAGGGCGTTAACTGTTATTGCATTTTACGACTAATCGAAGTTGCAGCTGGTCGTACACGAACCTCATTTTTTTCACATGTTCTCCCGTCCTTGAAAGATTTCGACCTACAAATACCCGATTTCCCAACATGCTTATTTAAATTTGAATACCCCTCGTATTATAGAAGAAAGCGGTTTTGGCACGTTTGTTCAAGAAGGTTTTGCCTTAATGATACACTTCCAATGTTTTTTTTTTACCAAAAGGTATAACAATTTGAAACAAAATGGCTTGTGTCTAAAATTGGTTCTTCTAAAGAGCGTCTCACGGTCAAGAGTGTAGTACATGCTCTTAAGGATACCAGTGTTGCAAAACTTCTACTTAAAGTTGCTTTGAAGATACCAAGCATCTGTCAATCATAATGTAATCCGCTTTCTGTTGTACAAACCGCTTATCAGCGATAACTACTATTTAAGAGTTAAGTGGATATCCTTTTCCATTGAAGCAAACTTATACTACCGTTTGGGTGCTTACATTTGGCAACGTTTTACGGTCAAGTCCTATAAGGTTTTCATAGTTCATAAGAACCTGTACTACACTCTCAGCGTGAGACTCTCTATAGAATCGTCAACGGATATTAGAGTTAAAAACGATCTGGCAATAGAAAAACAAACCTGTTTTAATTTTTTAATACCAGAAATTGTATTTAAGATTGGCAAGAAGTGCCTAGACCTTTTAAACATAATCAAGTAAAAGAGGATGGGTTAAATTTGATAAGCCTGTTAATATTTACCATGGTCAATATTAGCAGCAATATAGAACTCACTAACGCATATTGTAACTATGAAAACAGGTACGATAACTGTGTTCAACATGTTTTAATACGATTTAATAAAATTATTAATAAAAATAAAGTTTTATTAGTAAAAAAACTAGTATTTATTCCAATAATAATAGTACAAATGAAACAATAAAATAGGTGTAATTAATTTACGTCAAAGGAATAAAATTGTAATAATGTCTGAAATTAGTCGTTATAGCTTAATTGTATTATTAAATCAATCCATAATTTACGTATGGAAACGATTACGGGGAGGCTCGAAGGCAATTCAGCACCCTGCTGCCACTTTAACCCTGAGGAGGTACATTGTGACGTGGCGCACTAACCCAGGGGGACCGACGGTTTTAGGTACTCTCCGAGGCACCAGGGTAGCAGCGTGTAAGCGTAGGTTTTCGGGCGCCCACCCAAGTGGTGACCGGGTTTTGTTACATTGAATATTGGTTGAACAGGACTCGCATTTATTATTTGAAACAAAAAACTATACAGTAAAGATTATCATTTTAAACTAAAAAATTAAAAGTTAGTTTATTTATTTATAAGTAACTTGAACTTTTCAACTCGTTTGTTTGAACATATCTAAGAATATATTTGAATCTACAATATCTTAAACATTATCAATTAAAATATTGAAAGATCTTTAAGTTATTGAACTTAAAATGTTAAATTCTGCGTGAAATATTCTATAGACATAGATATATCAGCTATTTGCGTGTTTGTACTACCTAATAACCACGGTTTCTACCGCCGATAAGCCATTTTACAACTTTATTTAGCAAACTAACCTGACTCTTCATATCTCAAACGCACTGTATTTTATGGAACATAAGAAAGATGACGGTAATTTCCACATCTATTTTATATAGAATTTGAAGTATGTAGATGGTATACATCCTAAATGTATATATTTTACAATAACAAAAGACTACTTGTTAATTACGAGGGTAGGCTGAAAACGAATGCACACATGCTTGTAGAGCGCGAACGAAATGACCTTCAGAAGCGCGCCAGGTGGCATGTGGAAGTAACATTCTCCCTCAATACGCATGCGCAGGTTTGAGGTCGTTGCGTTCATCCAGTGTATTTCGTGAAGCGGAAGTATGGAGACGTGTTCTAGTGCTATGTCAACGCGAGTTAAACAGCATGCTGTTATCGAATTTTTAACTGCTGAAAAAGTGACTCCTACTGAGATTCATCGTCGTTCCTCGTGCGAAAAAGTTCAAAACACAACCATCCGCAAAAAAAACTGACTGTGTTTTGGGATGCTCATCGAGTTAATGTGGCCGATTTTTTGGAACGAAGGGCAACGGTAAATTCTTCTCAGTACATACAGACTTTAAAACACCTCCGACGTCGAATTTGTCGTGTTAGAGGCAGCCTGGCGCCAATAATCTTGCAACATGACAACGCTCGTCCACACACCTCGCGCGCAACTGGAGAGGCTCTGCGAAACCTGAAGTTTGAACCGATTCCACACCCTCCATATTCCCCCGATCTTGCGCCTGGCGATTTTTAATTTTTTTCTCTACTCAAGAGAGACCTCAAGGTTAATCATTACACCTCGGACGATGAAGTGAAGGCAGCTGTCAAGTCGTGGATTCGAGAAAAGCCGGAAGAATTTTTCAGTGACGGAATGAAAAAACGTGTTATACGTTGGGAGAAATCTGTTAGCCTTAACGGTGACTATGTTGAAAAATAAATATATGATTTTGAAACTTAAGAATTGTACTTTAATGTACTTTTTGATCTTGCTATTTATTTTTGTTCGCGCTCTACAAGCACGTCAGTATTAGTTTTCAGTCTACCCTCGTAGTTAAAGCTAAAAAAGACTGATTATACATATAATGAAAGTGACTATATTGAGTGAACCTAAACATAACCTCATTATACGCTTGTATGAGCGGTACACCAGTGACATCACACTTGAGTAACAGATTGAAATGTAACCACTTTTAGATAGATATTTAATGGATCATAACTGTCAATCTGAAACAACTCACCAAATCCTCAACCAATTTTGACGCAACAAACCTACAATGAGGTTA
Source organism: Limonius californicus (assembly GCA_014611495.1). Classification (NCBI taxonomy): domain Eukaryota; kingdom Metazoa; phylum Arthropoda; class Insecta; order Coleoptera; family Elateridae; genus Limonius; species Limonius californicus. Next base: position 7,059 of record JABXWE010044184.1, on the reverse strand, counting down.
TGTTTTTATGGCAAACATTTCTGTTCGTGGTGTATGGCGTAAAATCTCTTCTAAGCAGTACAGGCATATTTTCAGCCTCTACAAAACACTAATCGAACTAAGAACTTTCGAGACGCAAATTACCAATCTAGCATTTCCCAAAGACTTCACTTCCAACAATTGGGTTGATAATTTGGAGCAGTTTTACGTTTAATTAGTTTGATTTCATTCCTCCTATTCTGTTTATGTATTTTTGTGCGTTCAAAAAGTTTATTAAAGTCCGCTTTCATGTTAGGAGGTGTACTGAAAAATTCTTGAATTAGCTTTTGAATAATGGTTAGGTGATTTCTTGTATGATTTGTTCCACCAACCAGCCGGAGAATCGACATAAACGATCACCATTTTCCAAGCATCTGCATAAGCCGCACTCCCCGTAGTCATTTGGTAAGCCATCGCAGGATACCTTTACTCGACTAGGAAATATATAGATGTTTAAATATCAATTACTAACACCAACTAATTATTTATCATTGCGTGTGGTTAATTATTGATAGATTGAAATTGGTTTACTAGAAAATGAGAGGATATGATGATATTGTACTGACCATTCTAGCTTTAGACAGAGTAGAGACGTAAGAGTTTTAGGATCGCAAATGCATGCCATGCACTCCAGTTTGAATTTCTCCCGAAGACCACACGCAAAATGGTTAATGTCCTCCCGAAGCAGGACTTCACCTGCAAATGATGGAAAATACAGAAAACTCAAACTTTTCATTAAAATTAATGTTTGAAAAAAATCTAAAAACAAATAACTGATACAGCTTGACCAACCTAGCTGAAACCTTGACCACAGATTGCGCAGAAGCAAGGTGGCAAGTGGCGCAGAGCACATTCTAAGCTTGAACTCCACGTTTGCAATATCGGTACAGTCCGAGAAATAGTAGCGGTAGCTTGTGAGTTTAACCATTGCGTTTTACAGTTTTCACAGCCACCGCATCGAAAGAAAGTTCCTATCGCCGGGTGTACTGCGCCTGTGACATCGATCTTTCATCTTATTTCGGAATGTTTTGCCTCGGTTCTTTGTTTACGCATTTCGTGGCTTCAGCTAAGTTGGTCGATTTGTACCTAGTAATCAATGTAAATCTACTGTTGATATGTTTAAAAATAATTAATAATAGTGGTGAGGCTCTACACCCCACGAAGGAGTTTGGCCTGCAAGGCGGAAGGACAGAGCTCGCATATCTTAGCTATCGCACCCGGTTGTTGCATGCAAAATACCTGATACGTGGTGATGCGGTGGGCATTATGCATTAGACAAGCGCATTATTACACCTTGTTTATTCGCACGCAGGTAGTCAATTATTTAAAGCGACTGGGAAGGCCGCATGCCAGGGGATTTGAACTCCAGACCTTTCGCACTAGAACCCAGTGTTTTTAATCACTGAACTACACTGGCGGTCAATTAATAATATTCTGTCATTTTTGTATGATTAATGGGAAATAATTACCTACGGTAAATAAGTGAAGAAACAGAATTTGAAATAGATTTAAAATTTAAAATAATGTTAAATTTGTTATGTTGTTTGCTCTATTGCTCTATTTCGAGCACTCCGGCTGCGCCGTCGTGCTCGAAAAATCGCGCGTGTTTTAAAGACCTTAATATCCACTTATACTTTAATATACTATTTATACAAGAATACGACGGATTATATTGATTTTAGCCATCCAAGCATGAAGTCATATAGCCATCAGTGATACACCAGCCGTACAATGAGGTTATGTTTTTATTTGTTCGCCAAAATTTTCCGATATGGCATGCCCAGCCTGGATATTTTGTTTTGACGAAGATTTATTTTTCATCACTCCTCTTATTTAAGACTTAAACTAGCAATTGATACCTTAACATACAACAGGACCTACCATAACAAACAGTCACAGTTAAAACAACGGAAATTAAATACGAAATACATATTTTATTCGTCATACTGAGGCACTAAATAAGTTTAGTTTGCCTTAATAGTTATTAGCTCTGAAATGAATGCCCTATAATGTTAATTGTCAAACGAGTTAAACTTTATTGTAATTACCGGCTGCGTGATATATAAATAAACAATTAAAAAGGTCATTATTATTCGTCGTCATTGATAGAATTCATAAACGTTTGCAGGTTTTATGATTTTTAACAGCATTCTTCGCAAGTACAAGGGGCTATAGACCATGTCCTAAAAGACTACAACAATAACCAGAATAATCTGGTGTAATCAAATACAGTTTACTTTGAAAACTTGTTCTTTTAAAAGCTAAAGAACTAAATTTATCTATTTGGTTAACATTTGTGGAAATTAACTTAAAGGCATAAAATCTATGGGTTATTAAAGATCGCAGCTATAAAAAGTTAAATATAAAATATGAAGAACCAAAGAGCATTACCAAGAGTAGCTTAAGCTATAACATAAACTGGAAACAGGTGTAGTTTCTTGTATAACTACTTCGCTTTGATTTCTAAAAAATATCTTTCAAGTAATACCATTGGTCAACTTTCATGCACTTTAAGTTGAAAAAGTGTTCTAAAAAAATAATTCGTAAGGATTGTACAGCTTCACCAATATAGCTGAAACCCTGGTCGCGGATTGCGCACAAACAAATTGGCGTAAGTGGGGACGGAGCCCATTCTGAACTTGAACTCCGAGCTTGCAATGTCGGCACAGTGTGAGTTGAACCATTGCATTGTAACTACAACCATCGCACCGAAAGAAAGTTTTTTTTATCGCTGAGTGTACTAGGCCTGTAACATCGATGTTGCATCTCACTTCGGCATGTTTTGTCTCAGTTCCTAGTATAAGAATTCCGCGATTTCAGCTGACTTGGTCAATCTAGATTAGGCTACATACAACGCAGAATTTTGTACCTAATTCTGTGCAAGTAGGTCAAAATTACGTTGGCAACTATGAGCAAACTGTCAAAATAATCATGTGGCTGTGAATAATGTAGAATTCTGTCAAGGTTTTATAAAATTAGGTTGATGACCAAAATAAAACAAAAATAAACACATGCCAGAACAAAGAAGCTGCCGCAATGTTACAGGCCAATCGAGCAATTTCGATGATTCGTAACTAGTTTGATGGAAAAGGGCCTACAGCTTAGCTCAGAGGAGTAGGGGGAGTTCGTGAAAATCGCTTATGGGAGAAAATCTTTAGTTGTGTACAGGGCGAGTCAAAATAAGTGGGCGCCACCTTCCAAATCCAGCTGATTGTAGGTCCTCGTGGAAGGCCGAGAAGCCAACAGCTTACGGGAACGGGACTTACCGTGATTGTTGTGCCTCCTCCTATATATTTAAAGCTTGCAAATTTCTTACACCAACAAGTACAAAAGACACAATAAGAGACAGTAAACTTTAAAACACATATAATGAAATGGTTTAAATATGACAGTACAGTAAAATGACACAAATTATAACGCAAAAGGTTTGAATTACAGAATTTTAATTCTCGCCGCCACTGGTGCAACGGGATTTACGTTCTGCATTTAGTTATAAAACACCAGTGACGCTGCAGTTCACAAAAATAGAGTATAATCTAGTAGTTCTATTAGAAAACAGATTAACACAAATGGCGACTGAAGGTCATTTTTTTCTTGCAATTATATGAAATCAAATTTGAAGTCTGCAAGTTAACGCGAGCAAAACAAACTTGTTTGTCACAACACAAAACTGAAAGTTTTTACCTTGAATTCCGGTGGATGGCTTAAAGCGAGGCAAGCACAACGGCGACAATTTCCGGTTGCGGGGTCGAAAAAAATAAAGGGCCAGGAAGACAACGTTCTTCGGGGCAGCGTTGGGAGCCATGCAGCTGTTACGTCCCTGGAGAGGGCGAAGCTGGTTTTAACTAGGCCAGCTAGCGTGGAGACAGAAACGAGGCTTTTTGGGACGACGGGAACGAACCAAATTCCAGCAAAACACTTGCACGATTTCTTTATTTCCTTTTTACATCACAAAGATCCGAACTGAATTCGACAGGAGCAATTATAATCTTTAATTGTCCAAAACCAAGGCGTACATTTTGCTATCGCTTATATATATATATATATATATATCTCTGACTAAGTCGATTTACTCTTGCTCTACAGCAAACAAAAACGGTACGGTAAAACTTAGGATAGCAAAAGCGCCGCGAAAAAAAAGGAAACCATATGCCAAGTTCCGTCGATCTCAAAGGTCTGACTTCCACTTTTGTAACGGCCCTCGATTGATGGTATTATTGAAGACCGGAGTCTGGCGGAGATCTAAGGCTGACTGAATTAAAAGCGCAACGGGGATCAGCACCCCCCTCAAAAGGTTGCACCACATTACAAAATGTTACGCAAGAAGTTCTAGAAGGAATTTTTGACACGTGAATTCTCGGAAGCGTTCGAGGTCTAGCGCGGACGAAAAACACGAATCTGCAATTTTAACCCAAAGAAACTGTTAACATATCTCAAACTTCGAAAGACACAACAATATACCGAAATGGTAACCCAAAATAAGCGACTGCAATTAAAATAACGATACTAATTCTGGCGAAGCGGCAAACAAATTAAGAAATCAATTCCTATAAAACGGCACATTTTAAAATGAACATAACAGCAATGAAGGACGCGAACGAGATAGGAGGAAGTTCGGTTAGCGTCCGCGCGGCGGCGTAAACACGTGTCATAAAACATTTACCTATCCGCCCTCTGTGATCATTGTTAAACACTAAAAATTGCTCTTCTGCTCACCGATACGACGCAGATCTAAAGAAAATTCTGCAGATTTAGCGCATGAATAGAATTTTGTATGAGACTACACAACATTTTGTAGACATACTTTGTACAGCTGATTTTTATAGAAAATTCTGCGTCGTCGCATAATAGTCTTATAGTGTATATAATTTTTCCTGGAAATTTTTAAGTTAATAATACAAAAATAAAAACATGTCAAAACAAAGAAGCTGCAGCAATGAAGGACGCGAACGAGATAAGAAGAAGTTCGGTTAGCGTCCGCGCGGCGGCGTAAACACGTGTCATAAAACATTTACCTCTCCGCCCTCTGTGATCATTGCTGAACACTAAACATTACTCTTTTGCGCACCGATACGACGCAGATCTAAACAAATTTTGCAGATTTAGAGCATGAATAGAATTTTGTATGAGACTACACAACAGTTTGTAGAAACACTTTGTACAAAATTCTGCGTGGTCTCATAATAGTCTTATAGTGTATATAATTTTTCATGGAAATTTTTAAGTTGTCTTCAGTGGATTGTTCAATTTCGTGCATATTTCTAAGATTTTTTAATCCAGTTGTCAACGGACATTTCTTTTAATATTGTATAGATGCCTTAGATATTATAATTATCGAGGGATTCTGTTACATCATTACTTTTTTACTTTTTTCCAATACTTCGAAGCAGAGTAAACCCATACCATAACACAGTTACGGAAAATAGACTGACTGGTGCATTTATTAGAAACATTCCTAGATTTACATCTTCAAAAGAAATTACTGTTGTATTTTGTTTCTTCGGATGTTGTAATGTTAACACTAAAATTACACTGTTTAGTAAGTTTTAAAATGCATTCCAGATGTCACTAACCACTGGTCGTGTTTACAAAAGAGCAGCCCGTTAAGTTGGCAAGTGCAGGTGGCACAACTCTTCCGGAAACTCACTAAAGGCCTGCATCTTACTGTTTTAGAACTAAATTAAGTAGTGTAAAAAGTTTGTTTGGACACAAACAGGGATTACGCACCATTTCCTCTGAGTTTGGCATATCACTTCTCTCCGGGTGTCTTCGTCACAGACGCAGTTGTGACACGAGAGTGTAAATTTTTCTTCTGGCTTGCATTCGAATTTTAAGAATTTGTTTATGCTGCCATCTCGATCTAATGGTCCTGGAAAACGATTCAGTGCGACCAATTGTAAAAAAATCAATGCATGATATGATATGATGATTTCAGATAATTGTTGCTGCGCAGAGCCAAAGTTTTATTGTGGAAGTAAATATTTGCTAATAGCGTGACATCGAGTTTTCGCCATTAGAACCATTTCTTCATATTTATTTCAATGGTTTTCTTTTAAGAACCTAAAATATTTATATTCACAAGAAAAATGAGAAAAGAAAAAACAACACAAATACTAGGAGTGTTTAAATTTTAACAGGAATGTTAAATTAAAACGCCATCTGAAGACAATTCTAAAAATAAATTTAGTAAACGGCAGTCGTGGCTCTTGTTAACGTATCCATGACAATTGTTTCACTGTATTATTTTGACAGTTACAATGTCGTGAACTACTGTTCATTGTAGCGTGGTGTTACGGCCAAACGAGCTTTTTCGTCGAAAAAAAACGGAAACTTCAGCAACAAAATCTCAACCGGTGTACTGGATTATCACTTGCAACGGCTTAGTGGAGGGAGTCACGAGGCTGGAGGCTTTAATCCGACACAAGTCGAGAAAACAATTTCACTGAATGGTCTTTAAAAAAAGCTGACACTCTGCTAATATTTCTAATCCGACAAGTCGAGAATTATTCTGCCCCAGGCAAGAAAAAAGCGATAAGGTATCTTAATTTAGCAGAGGCGCTGCCAACAACTCCGACTCAAAACCACGTACGTTCACCCTCAGAAGCTTGGGCTGACTTGTCGTATTTGTCGTCGGCGCTGAGATCTTAACGAGCAACCGGGGAAATCTAAAGTCGACTGACGAAAAATCGAAACGCAAATATCCAGCATATGGAATATTTCACCATATGACGAAACATGTTGCAAGAATTCCAGAACAAAGTATTCCACGTGGAACTTCCTGGCCGATTCTACAGACGAAGGATTCTAAGAACTGTTTTCGGTCAGCATAAACAGACTAAACATACATGTCAAGCGTTCCCTTTGGGAAGTTTCGAAAAAATGACCCGCCACATAAATTAACTTTTGCTAATAATAAAATAGTAATCGGCTTAAGAGCGGCAATTAAAATAAGACTTTAATTCATATGAAGCGGCAAAACTAAACGAACATAACACTGGAACAGGAGAAGAATCACATTTTATACGAATACCGGCGTAGGTT
>JABXWE010044181.1:0-16392 GCA_014611495.1 Limonius californicus | reverse complement strand
GACGACTTTGAAAGAGCGAACGAACATTTCCAAGAACTTGCGGTGTCAATTGTCGACATTCTTCTGTTATTCTCTGCCTGATCTTCGATGTTGGCCGGCTGTGTTTCATATACTTTGGATTTCAAATGCTACCATAAGAAACAATCCAACGAAGACAGGTCGGGTGATCTAGCCGGCCATTCGATGGGACCACGTCTTCCAATCCATCGTCCAGGAAACCGATTGTTCAAATATTTTCGAACGGCGCTGCGGCTCTTGCACAGTCGTTATTTTTGAAATAAAAACGCACAATCTCGATTCTTTCGGCAGTGGTGTAAACCATGTTGACACTTTTAAAATATTCAAAATGAAGTGAATGTTGACTGACAGATGAAAAAACAAAAGTATCTAGGTAGGTACTGCTATATTCAGCAGCTTAACCGAAATAAACAAAATATAGTGTTTAATTTTTTTATGACTCAATTTCAGGCAAATAAAAAAAATAAATAGTAGAATGTATTCCTTATGAAATAACCTTTCCAACGATGTGTCACACATGGTATGGTGCCATTTGAAATTTTGGAGGGGGTGGCTGTGGCGGCTAAGGGGTTGATGACAGACGTCCGGATTTTAGGTAAAAATATGTCCCGTTTGCTGTCTTTGTTGCCATGTCTTGGCGATTTTCAACCAAAAAATTGTTTTGAAAGATACTGAGGGTGGCTACTTTTCGTTGAAAAACCCTGTATAAGCTGGGTCACTACCTGCATAAACACAAGCTGTTTGCAGCAAAACACGTTTATGGCTATTAGCCATTAAGGATGACACAGATGCAGTATTGGGTGATTCGTTCACTTGTGTACCGACACTTGAGGGTGTTATTTTGTTTATCCTATTTTCGAATTCAGGGTCGCACATTGTAGTCGCATGCCGCCTTTTACAATTGTTACAAGTAATAAACTTACTAAAACATCGTCTGGAAGTGTGGTTTGGCCTCGTGCACCGGTAACATCTTCTGTCGCCCTTCAGCATTTCCCTTTTCTTGTGGAGTGTCAGAGAAGTTGAGTCACATAGTTCAGTTTTATGATTTTTCTGACAAAGAAAGCAGATACATTTGGTCTGAGTTACCAGAGCGCTGGCTGTAGTTTGTTTATGGGTTGATTTCCGGTCGGCTTTACTTTCCCTTTGAAACTTCTCGGGCTTGTCATTATTTACCCTTAATGCCCGCTCCATAGCTTTTAGTTCGGTTTCTATGAAGTCCAATAAATCTGCAACTTGTTTGTCGGTCTCATCTTCGATTGCAGAAGATCGGCACTCAGGATGTTCGCCAGAATTTGAAGCCCTCTCTTCGACCATTTCTTTGCTTCTTTGTTGCCTAAAGAAATCTAAACGCATTTCCGTTGGCAACGATTTTAATAGGCTGGAATTCAACATTACATTATATTGCGTTGGCGGAACCTTCAGAATTTTTAAGGAGCGCATCGAAGACGTTATCATATTATAATTTTTACGTAGAGCGTTAGCATCGGTCCTCGTACGCACTTGTTCTATTTGCATCAAATTCTGGAAGTATTGTTCTACCAAAAGCGCACTGTTGCCAAATTGAGTCTTTAAGATCTTGAGAGCCTCCTCGTAGAACGCTCCGGAAGGTGGAAAACCAGCTATCGCTTCCGCTGCTTCTCCAGTGACGGACATTTTTAAATAGCTAAACCTTTCGTTATTATTTAAATCTGTATTCTCGTGCACCGAGCTCCGGTACTGCTCCCAAAAGGGAATCCATCCCTTAGGACTTCCGTTAAATTTAGGAATTTGAAGCCTTTGCAGTTTTACGCCGTTGGATGGCAAGTTAGAGCTACACGCGTTTACATTATTCGAATTTCGTTCGTTACTTGTAGTCGTTACCGCCGTTTCCATAGCTTCTTTGCGAAATTCGAGCCGTGCCATCAAATCCACTGCCGTTTCTTCGTATTCTGCAACCCTTAAAAACTCTTCTTCCAAATTTTCAGTAAGTAGCGGTTCCATTTGTTTGTCTGCTTCCGTTAAATTGGTAGAGGCAACTTTCAATTTTGCAATTACTGCGTAGATCGCTTCTAAATTGGGCTGTTCGTCCTGCAGAAGGTTGTTAATAGCATTTGCCGTTTTTGTGAACTGCGTTCTACACACGTTTCTTTTTGCCTTTTCCATTTTCAATTTAACATTAAAGTTCTACGATATACACTCGCGTTACTGTCCCGATACACACTCGCGTTACTTCCCGAAACACACTCACGTTACTATCCCGATACACACTCGCGTTACTTCCCGGGTTTCGGCACCAAAATGTGATGAGTAATACAATCGTAAGAACTTTATACAATTTTATTTACAAACTTACAGACCTAACCGTTACAAGGTATTTTCTTAACTAACTAGTTTTCAGCATGGGGGTTGCAAATCCCGCTCAAACCCCCACTCGCTTAGTGTTTGTCCGGCGCACCCCGCACTTACGCACACAACGCTTTATATTTTCTACACCTATTAAAGGGATCCCGTGATAAACTTAATTTTTGGATATATTGTATACCGTACAATTTATAACTTAATTAGTCTACTTGTTCTTGTAGATCTTCCGTTTTCAGAGATTGGTTATCACTTGGTTAAATAGATCTCGATCTTCAGCTACTCGTAACAGTAATGCCGCCATTTCTGTCCAACTTCGTATGTAGCGGAGCAGAGATAATCTTCTTCTTCTCACACTTCTCTTGGCATGTATTCCTTCTTTAATTATTGTTTGTAGTAATTTATATTTTTCATTCTGTAGTATATGTCCTTAAGGTTGCGTTAACGCGGCGCCTCTCTCCCACGAGGATTGATTACTATGGGCGAGTAGATCAACAACTCGCCTTATGGGGGGAAGCCCTTGCCCAACAATGGGATGTTGTGGACTAATAATAATAATAATAGTATATGTCCAAAGTAGGCGGTTTTTCTTCTATTTCATTGCCTACTCTCGATAATACTTGTACATTGGTTATTCGCTCTACCTAGAAAAGTTTGAGGATTCCCCTGCATATACACATTTCGAAGGCATTGCTCGTATTCCTGATTGGTTTCTTTCAGCGTTCAAGCATCCATACCATACAGTAATGTCGACCAGACGTAAACTTAAATATAAATGTAAACTAAAATGAAATCAGTCTGTAACGTTCGTTTGGTTTTCTTTTCAAATTCAAAGAATCATTTTTGATAACAAACAAAGCATCGTAGGTCACCTTTCGTTATTGTGAAATATTGTTACTGAAATGTGTTTGGGCTACATTGATTGCTTTGCCGAAAACATATCGTAGAATTATGTCCTTGGAGTATTACACGTGTGGGGGTCCCTCTGAAGAATCTATGCCGCCCCGGATCGTTCACATGGTTTTTGGGAACTTAGCAGTCGCCTTGAGACTCTTGCGGTGATTACAAGTTGTGCGTTAAAATTGCGGGTTGATAATTGATCCTATGATTTAATTAAAGTTCTCATTTTACGTTTTATCGTTTTAGAACGTGTCAATAAAGTAGAATTATTGACGAAGAAGAAACAATAATATTCTGAGGGACGGTGTCGTCTTCTCATTTTGCTTTGTGCTGATATATTTCAACCCTCGTTTAACCCTTTAACATCATCACCGTTTCAATCAAAAACTTTGTGCCTGTGATGGTTATTCCCGGCCATTTAGAACATCTAATTCTCATTTCTCGAATACAAATCCAAATTACGCTATTTAATGAAATCGATATTCTTCGTTTGAGCTGCCGTCACCTTTGTTCACTCAGGTTCGCCCCGTAAAATAAGAAAACAAAGAGAATTTTCTTGAACATCTTCATTTTTTTCGCCGAACTAAGGTAAAAGTTATCCATATATTACCGTTATTTGTGGAAACTGTTCACAGAGATTTCTTTTCTTCCGTTAAAGTGCTTCGAATTTGAAAAAATAGAAATAGTATGAACCTTTTTTCTTCGGTTTGTTGCGCTCTGTCGGAAACAATCGTTTGAACCGTAAAAAGTCTTAACCAGACTTTATTATTCTTTATAGAGACAATATAATTATATATTTCTTTACCTTGCGCGAGGCATAATTATAAACAAGGTTAGCATTCACAGCTAGACTAACAATATCACAGAAACTTCAACGCAGTTCTCGTTAATGAAGGGATAATCCCGACAAGTGCATATAAGCTGGTCGTTGAAAGTGTCTCGCGGAACTGTTGCAATTAAATTTGATGCATCGTCTAGGAAAAAAGCATCAAGCAAACTCCTGTACCTAAAAGGCTATTCCCAGGAGCATGATCAAAGCTCGCGAAGCTCCGTAATACGAAACACCTCTGAATTATTAAAAAGTCTTGTAAGCAAGACTTTGTCGGGTACAATAAAGTATCAGTGAGCGAAAACAGACAATGAGGACGGATCAGGTGCAAGCAGGGCGTGGCTGGAGTTTTCTTCCTTTCGAAAACGAAATCCTGTTAAGTTAAACCAGCTTCGGAACTCCATTTGTCGTGAAGTTAATGGTTTTGCAAAACTGCTCAAAAGAGCGAGCAAGTACGTATTGAAAAGTCTTTGTTTCTCCTTTTGCGAAAGTTGCTGCTGGGGCTCGTTATTCCCTTGCATTAAATTATAGGGAAACACATTTTTCTTATTTGCCGGACGAAATATATTTAGAAATAACGGCGCGCTTTTATAACAGGTTGTTTTTTCTCACGGAAGCAGGGCCGCCTATTGTTATTTGTCACGATTCGAATAATTGCAGGATTAAACGAAGTTTCCGAGCGTTTTCATTTTAGCATAAATCTATTCCTTGCAGCGAATGAAATCCAGATGCTATTTGCGAGATATCAGATCACGCTATTTCTCTAATTGTTTTTATCTGGTTCGTTGGGTGTGATCTGGGAAGACATTAGTCTGAATCGTTATGTTCCTTTGAGCCTGAGAATCCCAGCTAGAAGTTTCAGGGCTTAGATTAAGAAGGTAATTGGGAGGATTGCTCGAGTACGGAGTGAAAATTAAAATCAGCGAGGAACTTACTGAGATTACAATTAACAAGTTGATTATGCTAATTCACCTGACAATGATTTTTATTGTTGTTCAAAGCATGCTAACTCGAACTCACTTATTACACGCTACATTTGGCAGAAAGCGATATTAAATTTTAAAAGCCGGAATGAAGTGTAATAGACAGAGAAAAATGGAATTGTTCCGCCAAGTTTGTTTTTGACTTGTTTCCTTCTTTGAAACTTGCTCCTTTGTAAAAAGAACAACAAAGTCAGCTTTAAATATGCTGCAGTTAGCCTTTAATCGCATTATTAAATTCAGTTTGCATTCGAACATGAAATAAGGCTTTGAGTTTGTTTTTCCACGTTTCTTTTTCCATTAATTACGGCACAGTTTACTTTATCCCTTTTTCTTTCGGCTTGTTTCATTCATCAACTATTAACTATTATTACAATACCAATTCGTCAGGCCGGTGTCAAAGCCAAACGAGAATATGATGGATGAATTTCAATTTACATCGTTTTGAACTAATAACTGGGAGTAGAACGAGAGTATGACTGATGATGAATTTTAATTTACATCATTAAGGCCATCAGACGCGAAGACTAGTTCTGTGACACTTCCCCGATTGTTAGGACTATAATTCTAGGTGGATTTTAGGGATACTAAAATTTGTAATGCTCTTTAGCTCGGTGCCCTTTTAAGGCATTCCAGAAATTAGAACTGACACTTTAGAAGGGTTCGAATTAGCATAACTTTCTAGCTGGTAATTAAATGCGTGTATTAATTTGCCAAAAGGGTTCGCTGATTGAAGATATATAGGTGAATCGTAAATAGCTAGGCCTATATTTACCGAAATATTATCTCCAATCTCTATTCTACTAATGGACAAATAAATGTAAAATGATACTTCTAAATCGGAAACCGTTAATGAAACAGAAATTTCGTATTCGTTGTATCAAATTAGTTTTACATTCCTCTGCACACATTCATTATTATTAGCTCTGTTTGTTGCTGTAGTTAGTCGAACATTTACTAAAAATGAAAACTACTTTCGGATTGCAGTCCTTGTATTATAATGTAAGTTTAACTCTAGTAGGAAGTAATTTGTATCTGAAGGGCAAGGACACGCTTTTTGTTCCATAGTCACACCGAACAAGACAGTCATAAACATTTACAGTACGATCAACGGTAAGCCTTGATGTTAATAAACCGTGTGTCTTTACTTTAGCCATACATTTACTAAAATTAACTTATCCTTTCTAACTATGATTTTCCTTAGTACAAATACTCTTTTCCTTAACATTCATTTAATATTTGCATCCTCTAACAAATTTTTCTTCAGGAACATCGCTATGGTTCTTTCCATTCTGTCATATTCTTTTTCATTCCCCTGTCCTTTTCTATTATTACATAATCATTTTCAACATTTTTCTGAGCAGCACCAAACTTATTGCTTTTATTCATATTCTGTTTTAATACAAATTTTCCTTTTACATAAGTGGAATAATTGCTGACATTACTTCACACTGTCGTGACGTTCGTCCCACTTCTTTTTAAATTCATAGAATTGTTAAATTCATTTCTTGATTTTAATTCCTACAAAACATCGTAGGTCACCTTTCGTTTCTGCCAAATATTATTTCTAAAATGTGTTTGGTCTACATCGACTGTTGCGTCGAAAACATTTCATGGAATCGTGCCCTTCTCGCGCGGTCTTTTAAGAATCTGTGCTATGCCGGCTGGTTTGCTATTTTTTTATCAGAACGATAGTAGTCGCCTTGAGAATTTTGCATTTCACAAGTTATGTGAGGAGTGCAACTTAGAAGGGTCAGGGGTTAATAATTGGTGCTGTAATTTAAGTTCTACTGTTTGCGTCTTTACCGTTTTCAATATCGACAGAAGTCGGATTATTGACAAACAGGATTCAATGGTGTTGTGAGATACGGTGCCGCATCCTCGCTTCGGTTTGTGCGGAGAAGAAATTAACTCCTATTACTCCCTTTTACCTTGTCAACGTTTTACCAAAAAACTTTGTGCGTGTACAAACATAAGCTTTCAGTACGTCTTGTATATCTTCAGCTATAAAAAAAATAAGGATATATTTTGAAACCACGTGAAATTCAACACAGAATAAGGTTCTGTAAAATAGGCTTCGTAGAAATAAGCGGCATTAAATTTCAAAAAATACCTTGTATGTATATATATTAGATTTAATTTTAAAGTAATTGCAAAATTCAAGAAATTTTTGTCAGCATATCGATTCTTTATTCTTTCTAGACGTCTAATAAATACTGGTGGAAAGACTGCTTTAATGTGGTCAAGTGTCACTATATGGCAGTTTTTCTAAAATATAACAATGCTTGGCCTGAATAAACTTCATAAAACGACGGCTGGATATTAAAAGAGCACATTCCACAGTACAGATTTTTCTTCATGTTAAAATCATGCTTTTAGAACGCAGACCATTCGTAACAAGCATTAGTAATTTTTTCAAATTTGAGACTTCAGTTAGAAGTGACCTCAACATAGTTGGTATCGGCGCTTGACTATTTTCGACCTATATTTACGGTTCTTATGGATTGATTACAATTAACGTTTATTATGTATTGGGAGTATTATTAAGTATAAGGAAAGCGCACAGCTTACAATAGTTCGAAAGTAGGACCAGAAGTATTTCTGGTCTTATGTGATCGGTAGGAGAGTAACATAGCCATGCACGTGCACACACACCATACACTGGGCAGGTTAGGTACGGTTGCTACCAATACATTAGCTCTTTTGCGCAGCATTTCATACCAGCCTAGCTTTGTTTTACACCACCTCGACACGAGAAACTATGAAGATAAAAATCAACTTGAATGTAGTGAAAACTAAATCCCGTTAATAGGGAGGCGTGAGAAAGCATATTTATTATGTATATGTATAACTTAACAAGATACGAAAGAATTTAAGGTACTCATAACGAATTTTGGTTTTCCTGTGAATATTGAATTATGCAAACACAAACAAATATTTTATGTTCTAGAATAGAAAACAGTTGGGGAACATCATAGCAACTATTTTTGTTACAGCCAACGTTTATTATCAGAATTATTATTATCAATAGTGTTTCACATAGAATGTTTCGCAACCAATGTTGGAAAAATAATTAGTTGTTAATAGAGGTTTCTTATAGCAATAATTTTTGGCGCCCAACGTGGGGCATTGTAAGAAGAGCACGTGCCTACGTTGTAATAAGTTGAATTAGGATAGTAAAAGATTGGGTAGTGGTAGGAAGATCAAAAGTTTTAATAGGTGGTAAATAACTAAGTGCAGGGATATTTAATTTGTACGATGAAGACAAGGAAGGTAAAAAATAAAGGGGCCAAAAATAAGATATAAAAGAAGAAATTGTCTGCAATAGAAATGTTTCAACTAATAATGTTAAAATATATCGAAAAATTTGACGAATGGAATAACAAAATTATAGACGGGCAAAAAAGAACGAATTAAATGAAAATAAACAAGAAGGTTATGACGAACCTAATCAAGATATGAATGAATATAGTTAACAACTTAGTAAAATAATAAATAAAGACTGTGATGAACATAATAAACATATAAATAAAGCATTTGATGAAAGTAAACTTAATAATTAAATGTTTGAATATAATCAGGTATTTGATAAAGAAATGATAAAATAACAAAAAATTAGAGGGTTTGGATAAACAAATTCTTGTGTGAAAAGAAATTGAAAATCATTTGATATGGAATAATGTTACGATGTAAACGATCGTTTTCCTTAGACCGCAATAAAACGATGTAAAAGGGTACTTCAGCTTTCTCAGGGTGGAGGGGTGGGTGCACAAAAAACGCTTACAAGTAAATAGTCTCGCTTGTTTATAGTGTACAGGGTAAATCAAAATAAGTGGACGCCAGTTTCCTGATGTGCTTTGACAGGGATCTTCGCTAGGGCAGTGCGAATACGCGCTGTCAGTCGAGGTCACAGTGAAATTACGGTCCGATCGGTCACGTGGTCAAACCCCGGCTGAGGCGACGGTATTTCACTTAGTTAAGTTTAGGGTGCACGTTGCGTGAATGGCTAGTATGCAAGGGACGCCCGTACCCCCCGGAAGCAATGCGAATGTGGATGGGGGAGGAAACGGTAGTATAAATAAATTTAAAAAAATATATACTTCGTCATAATTTCACAGAATGTTCTTCAATTTAAAAAGTTTTTTGGCTTTTATTTTTGATATAATTTGCAGATACCTCCCTTTGCATTTATTGTAATGACACGACACGAAGGGCTGCTGAATCGAATAATTGAAGAGACTCTTGAAGGATGCAATGCACAGGGGAGACGAAGACTATAATACACATCGCAAGTAATAAAAGATATGGGTTGTAACAGCTAGACGCAGCAAAAAAGACTGGCATATAGAAGAGGGTAGTAGAAAAGGAAGGCGTTGCTACAAACCAATCCTCAGGGTTGTTAACCAAAAAAGAGAAAGAAAATGCATTTCGAATTTTATGGAATTTTATGGAATTTTATTACAAAATATTCAGTTTTATTTGTTCAATTCATCTTCTCCTCTTTCATGTTAAATTGGCTACACTATTTATTTCTGCATATTTCTTACCAATACTTCCAGAAGTTACTACCTTGGTAGGAAATTGCCTCAGCGGATATTTCCTTGTATCATAGCTGCAGCACTCAATAAAAGTTCCAGGAATATTCCTTAAAAGCGCACCAAGGGATGTCAACCTGCATGATAATATACCAAGTGACACAAAAGCGTCAACCCA
This sequence comes from Limonius californicus, assembly GCA_014611495.1. Classification (NCBI taxonomy): domain Eukaryota; kingdom Metazoa; phylum Arthropoda; class Insecta; order Coleoptera; family Elateridae; genus Limonius; species Limonius californicus. The sequence goes on along the minus strand of JABXWE010044181.1, from coordinate 6,615 downwards.
ACATTATATTCTCTGGTGACAAACATACTTATGTTTAAATTTAAAAAGAATTGCATCTTAAGCTAACAATTTTGTGCTAGCCTAATTTGAGTTTATAAGGTACCGGTGTAGCTGCTTCTACAGTAGCTAACGAAATTGATGCTATTGTAAGCAAATTGAATTTATGATGTAAATATGTTTAAGCCACCCTGGAACATTTTATTTCGCGGAATAGATTGACATCGAATAAAAAATTATTGTGGATATATAGAAAACACTGTTCACAAGTTATCAGCAATTTCCGCTTATAAGTTCTGGGAACGACAAAATTGGTTAAGAGACCCTTGTTCTTCTCAAGAGGTTATACTGAATGACTTCTAAATTCAGGAGCGAGATCAGTTCCAATTGTGTGCGATTTTGTGCTTCAGGGAGAGTTTTAGGGGAAAATTTGTTTGGCTTTTCACGAAAAAGGATTAATCTCCGGCGAAGTTTTACAATTTGTAATGCTGTTTAGAATTTTGAGTGTTTGACCATGTTTGTATATGTATATTGGCAATATTAAAATGATTTGGATTTGTTTATGTTCTTTATAAAGTGTGTAGTGCCAAAATGCTCACATTATAAAAATTATATTATATTTTGTAATATACAGAGTGACTCGCGACAGCAGATTTTGGATGAGGTATTGCCCAGTTTATCTGAAAAACTATACAATTTTGATTTAATAAATTAATACGGTGCGTGAGTACTATGATTAATAAGAATACATATTTCGCAGATATATAACCAATTAATGTACTAAGATGACACAATTACCAAATATTAACTTTATTAACGCAAACTGTACCAAAAGCATCTATTATGCGTGGTCTCATATCATCTGCAGTAGTTGCAGGGATCTGGTACACAATATGTGTCAAATGTCCCCATAGGAAAAAATCCATTGGTGTCAAGTCTGGCGATCTAGATGGAAACCGCTGCTAGCTATCCACCTGTTTCCGAATTCTTCATTCAGAAATGATTACTAGATTAGATATAAATAAAAACTTTAATAATTCAGCGTTTTGTAATGAAAAAGTAAAAATATCTCTGAAAATATCGATTTTATTTACAGGACAATATTCATAAAAAAAGTGGAGAATTTACGAGTCAATTAAAAATTGAAAAATTGAGCAAATGCTGTTTGAAATAAATTAAACTTGAGTTGGTGAAGAAAAAACCATATGTAATAAAATTAATATTCGATGGTTATGTTTAGTACATTACTTGGCTACATAATTGCGAAATATGTATTCTTAATTAATCGCAACCCTCACGCCCCGAATTAATTTATTAAATAAAGATTTTCCCATCTTTTGTATAAACTCGGCAACGCCTCATCCAAAATCAAAGAACAGGATATCGCGGGATATATAATTTTCGACTGAATTCAAAAATGTAAAAATGTAAAGGATGATCTATTTAAAAATTATACCTACCTTGCAGATGCTTGGCTGTATCGAGTCACCCTGTATACTTAAACATATTTTTATATCATGCTCATTTTGGTACAACGTTTCGCTTCTTAGAGTGCTTTATCTCTTACGAGACATAGCGATTTTCCCTCCTATGCCAACGTTGCGCGTTTAAAGTGCCATAGACATAGAGGACCTACAGCTTAACGTGGGCTCCGAGCCACGGGAAGCGTAAATACTTCTACTACAGAGAAGATTTATTAGGCAGAATACCTCGCTGGTTTGCCATTGCCTTGCGAGGGAAAACGGCCGTTAAAAATTCAATGTTCCGGTACTGGGAATTGAACCCAGGACCATCAACGTAGAAGTATAACGCGCTAACCTCTAGCCCACGACCGCGTACGTTACTTTATAAAAAAGAAAAAATTCCAAATTAATTAATAAAGACAATATTGGACTTTGACATACTAATGAGAAAACCCATATACAAAAATATTCAATATTTAATATAAATTTTATATATCTGATCGTACTCTTATTACAAATTAAAAAGAAAAGAAGTGCCGTATTATTACGTCTGTATTGAAGCAATATTTTTGTAGTCCTACTGTAAATTATCAGTTTTTGCTGATCTAAAGTGATACAAGCTATCCAAAATGTAAGAAACTTTAAAATCGCCGTCTTTTTTTTGGTTATTTGTTTTTCGAAATTTCTCTTCTTAAGTTTAATCTTATTATTATTATCGCATTTCAAACTATCCTGTAATTTCTAAAATTTGAATTCCAAAAAAGAACAGATTTTTTATAAATAAACTTTTAAATACAAAAAATATATTATTTGTTGTTTTCTAATACGAAGTTTCTTACTATAGGACTGTGGATGATATTGTAGGAAGTGCTTCAGAAATAATGGGTTTACTTAAGTGTAGTTCGCTGTGTCTTCCAAATGTAGCGCATCACACTATGCGTTTCTGATAAGACAGGTTGCAGAGGTTTACTCTCAAATAAATAAAATATTAACACATACAGAATTATGGGATTTAGGTGACTCATTTCAACGTTAACTTTCTCAATTTCTTGTAGTTTTAGTAATTAAACTGGGGTATAGCTACATAAAATAGTGTATTATCTAACATTTCCATTACATGCTGAGTCTAAGTAAGATCCAGCGTCACCTGTAATGGACAAGTAGAAGCTATGTATTTGTTCTTAAAAATTGTTTTCTTTTGTTACATACAACTATTTTTTTCCAGTAGCATACACGAAAGGATTATTATTCTACATTTAATTCAAAATCAGAAATTCGCTATTGTCGGCACAATAAAACAGTTTTTTAAATAAACCCAAAACATTTCAGTCAGGAAGAAAGTAATTTAAAAAATGTGTACTTAGTGGACCAGCTAAGTTGTCCCCTGTTAAAAGTAGTTGACGCAACTCAACTTACATATATCACAATATTACCTTTCTTTAATTTAATTAAATTAGTCGATGTTGCCTACTAACACAATGTTAAGTCGATGTATCAATTTAAATAAATTTTAAATAATTTTTACTTTCCTGGTTACCCTAAGCAGCACTTAGTAAATAAAAAAAGTATTATGCACTTCTACACATGTTAGAAAAATAAGGCGTAATCCTACACTCATTTCAGTTTTCTAACAACCAATCAAGAATCTAACGTACGTGTAAGTATGCTAACCAGATTTAAATTTCCTAACAATTTTTATGATTTAATATTTAATAAACAATTTGCTAATAAATCATGTATTGTACTGAGTGATCCAACCTTTTAACACACACAGGTTAGAAGTTTTGGTTATATTATTCATCTAAATATGAATGCACATCTTAATATTTAAGTTATTGTAATGTTGACTCGTTCGATTTATCTCTTTATCACCATTGTTAGTAGTAAGTAGACGGAGACCATAATAGAAACAGTACAGTCAATATATATGTACTTAAATAATAATTAAGTTGAACAACGCTATGGTCGACTACTAAACTCATGGGACCATTAGTTAGGGGATATGTGCAGAATAATTTATCAAGAAGAGTAAAAGGCGGAAGATGCGTAATTTGGTCGGAAAAAGGAAGTAATTATCAGGAATTTAATTTGATTCCCTAATTTGTGGTAAATAAATAGAAAAGATTGAGTTTTCGGCGGCTTCTCGGCACACAATCGCGATCTGTAATGTTAGTTTTCTTCAAAGTGTCATTTAAGGGCAATGCAAAGGAGAAGCTGACTTCAGAGCTTTAAGTAGATTCTTAATTTTAATTCTGTAGCAAGCTTACCATACATTTACAGCAAGTAGATAGCGATCACTAACCTGAAATAGATAAACACAATATTAGTATTAGGCTTTACTTTTTAAATTACATAATAATTTTATCTTTACAACCTTAATCTCTATTTTGCAATTTTAGAGAAATTAAGAATATCTGTCCCCCTATACAATGTCACATTTCACATTTTCTATATTTTAGAGTAGACGTCATACAAAGTTCAATAAAGGAAGCGGAAGAAAACTTGTCACCCGTCATTCTTTTGAGTGTCCTCATTATACCTTTTTTCGTATTTTTACAAATAAGTTGTGTAGAGATGAAGAAATATACAAAACAATTTTTTTAAATTAAAATTTTACCCATATATTTGTACTTCATCATTCTTCTGTATGTTCCCTTTGAAATGAATCACCCTGTAAGTTGCTACACTGTTTCATATTCTTTCGCTCCTTATTTCAAACAATACCCCGTATTTTGTTATATTTTTAATACATTTTTCCATTTTAATAGAACATACGGTATATTATTATGATTTTCTGTTGCGGCTATTATTTTTTGTTGTCAGGTTTTAGATACTACGACTTTAAGCAATGAAAATTTTATTAATGTTACAGACCCACTTTTATTCAAATTTCTAGAGGTTAGATAATTATATGCTACAGCATAAACTGCCCAGTAAGTTGTTTAAACAGAACTTTGCATGATAGGTATGCTAGAAAAACTATAACACAGTTTAACATTTTCAGGGAATTAATTTGAATAGGATAAAAATCAATATATGTAACCTTTACCATTTTCGGTTTTTTTTTTGTAATTGCTTTATGTGTTTTTGTATCGCCTCTCGTACTTGAATTATACCTAACAGCATCAGTCAAAATACTTCAATTAACAAACAGCATACGGCCATCGTTTGCTCGCAATGCAGTTACCTTTTTGAATCTAGCTGCGTGTCCTCAGACAATGTGTTGAATAAAGAGTTTGTAGAAATATGCATACATGTAGGCAGAAAGCCTCTTTGCAGGTGATGACCTCTATTATTTTTCCTGGGCAGACCAATCTCATTCACTATAGTTTTATTCATTTTTCCAAGTATTAACGTTTTTTCATTTATATACTACCAAGAGAGTTAAGAATCGCTGTCTTCGGTCAGTACTTGAATGGGAATTCCAAAGCTGTGTCAACACGGCGCCTCGTGCTTGCGGCGGGCACGTTAATAGTCGATCCCCGATGTCATACTAACACCACGATAGTCGTTAGAGAGGTTGGAATTCCTCTTCAGTATAAATGGTACGACTTACGATTGAAAGAAAAATGAATGTGAGAAGGGATTTTGCTTAAGCCGTGGAAGCGTAGTGGCTGAATTTTTCTTTCTTCGGGTGCTTAATATCTGTAGTTTCGTCGTAGGTTTACACATAGGTACTGTCAGAATTGTGTAACTTACTTGAATTGATTGCAAGAAAAAGCACAAATTTGGTTTGCAGAGCACATAACAGAAATCACTCATAAACAATTTTTATACAGAGTGCTTGTAAATGTGTCCTGTCACGTAGTATTAAATGATGTACCGCCTTTCGAAAATAGTGTATCTAGCTTTAAAGTAGAAATTTCAGTATTTTCTTCAAGAGCTGATAATTAAACATAATTTACTAGTCTACACATTAGTGATTGAGCGAGCAACAGAAGAATGTTATGATTTTTCAAAACGGATTATGTAATACCAAATGTAAGTATACAGCTTGTACATGATATATGTATATGATATTACAATGTCTGCTAACAGTTTTGATTTTCTAGTCACAACATGTAACAGTGACATCTTAAATAATATGTGATTTGGGACTAATAAGGGAAACGTTATAAACTAAACACAATCACATGGATGTTTAAATCTATAGTTCTATTCAAGTTTATTGAAACACATCGCCCAAAGAATCTGCTAAATGTCTAAATGTCATGGAATTTCTGCAACGAATTAGAAGTTTCTAATATTTTCAAATACATATCCATTTGAAGTTAAATAACAACACTTCGTTACATTACATCTACTTTCGCTTCTTCTTTGAAACTGAAAACAATCTCTTGATTATTCTTTAGATGTTTGCTATTTTGTACAATGTGGTAGTCCTATAGGAAAGTGTACGCATAATTCAAGAACGGCGTCTCTCTATTTCTTAATATTTCTCGTAATAGATCCACATTTCAGTATTCCCTTTGTAAGAAGCCCTGCAGACAACCGGCAAGTGTAACCACTGATTGTGGTTTGTCTAATGAGCCCTTATCGTATAGTTTCTATCAAGACCGAGGACTCCAAAATTTGGGGTTTAGGAGCACACTCTTATTTCCTAAACTTTTGCTGTTGTATCTACTTTAAATAGCATTTGGAATGGAATTTATGTCGCTGCTAATAACAACTATATTTTTTGTGTATTTTACAATTCTGAAAATGTACTCAAGAAGTTCCACCTTATTTATGAGAGCGAGTTCTCTATTGATTCTTGTTAGAGTACACGTCGTATTAAACCTTACGGTTTCTGACGTGTGCTGTAATATCTACAATGCGATGGAAAATGATTGAAGGGCACGTGACCTCGATTTAATCCCATTATACGTTCCGTTTTGTTCGCAAACATGTTCCTTATCAATATTTACATTTCTTGAGTTTGTTAGCGGTGCGTGCGCGCTTTGCCTGTAAATTGTTATTTCTCTTCCTATTGTTTCCTGTGTTCCTTGTTCCTGTTTTTGCAATGCTAATGTAATTACAAATCCTTTTAAGATTAAAATGTCGTAATCGGTTGCTTAATTAGGTAAGATAATGGAATTACAAATCTATGTTTTGAACAACAGTGTAACATTAGGCTAAGGCGACTTTTACAGTAGAGCAGGATATACTTATTTTG
>JABXWE010044172.1:0-12093 GCA_014611495.1 Limonius californicus | reverse complement strand
ATCGAGTCAGTAATCAGAGCATATTGTGCTTACAGAAATGGAGGCTAATCAATTTAAGGACTTCGCTAAAGAGATGGTGGACTATGTTGCTGGATATTTAGAAAATATACGTGACAGGTATGTTTTTAATTCTATTTATTTTCATATTGATCGTTAACAATCTGTATGAAGTGTAATTTTAATTGCTGTAGAAATTAGTGAATATAAATTAATTCAACAATATTACTAATTTTACTTTTTGCTATTACTTATGCTATTTGGATTATAGAAAACGTTCAAGAAGCAACAAGAACTGTTAGCAAATTATTTTGGCATTGACAGTCCAAAATCCTTTCAAAAAACTTTGTGATTATATATAATTTATGGTTCACATTGTTTTCCATGTAATGAACAAATATTTAAACAAAAATTGTGTATACAGGGTGGTCTATCTAAAATATCCCCTAATTCGGGATAATACAACCCAAATTACATATTAAATGGTAAGGGACTATATAAATCAATAATGTGTGCTTGTTTATTTGTTTATACCAAGGTTGTTGCTATTTAATTGCAAATGTAATTTCAATTGCATTCTTTCAACTTAAAGGTCTTGATTTTATGTGAAACAAGTATATTTTCAATGGTAATCAAAGTGAATTAAATGATAAAATGTTATGCATCATTAATTTAATCGTCTTGGTTGCGATTCATATGGAATTTAGGTGGTATTTTTTTAACGTATGGGCCTTCATATTTTGTGGTCCATTTACATGTTAAATAGTAATTAAGACAACTTAAATGATAATAAGATTTGTGTGGATTTTCAGTATACCTTAAATTTAATCACTAATCACTAATTTTTAAAAATGCATCTCAAACTACAAACGCAACCAAGACGACTTGAATTGATGGTGTTTATCTTGTTGCCATTTAACTCGCTTGGGTTCCCTTTCAAGACCCTTAAATTGAATAATTGTAAATCAATCTAGATATGATATGGCAAACAAGACAATTTAAATTAATATCGAAATTGTTTTGGTTACATTGATTATATTAATAGTCCATACAAAATTGAAAAATGCAATTAAAATTACATATAAAATCAGAAACAATACGATTTAACCTGATTATATATGTTTTGTTACCATTTATGTCTTCTTACTTCCCATTAAATTTGTATATTCCGCACCTAAGAGGACAAAGTGCATCCAAAATTACATATGAAAAGTAAGCAAAACAATTTAAACTAATGCTGTATTTCTTTTTAAAATTGACTTCTTCTTGGTTGCCATTTATTATGTAAATAGACTGCATAAGATTACTATATGTAAGTTGGGAAAATGCAACCCAAATTATACGTGAAAACGCAACCAAGACGATTTATACTGATAATGTGTGTTTCCGTATTCTATATCTTATTGTTACTTAAGTAATTTTGATTTAATAATTAATTGAACCAGAAAACATGAACACCTTTAAGTTGATAAAATGCCACCTAAATACTATATGAATCGCAATCAAGATGATGATGTATATCCTTTCATAATTTAAGTCGTCTTGGTTGTCATTTGGGATGTAAATTGTCTACATAAGGTAATCATGTAAATTTGGACCGTATATATATATTTATCGGCAACCAAAATGATTTTAAATTTAAATGACAAAAAATACACATAATTAATTTAAATCGTATACATTTTCCTTACTTAAATATAGTCATCTTATGCGGACCATTTATATACAAAATGGCAACCAAGATGATTTGAATAATAAAAATATATACACTATCAATTTAAATCGTTCTGGTTACTTTACATATGTTAATTAGGCGGCATTTTTTAACTTAACTATGTTTATCTTTGGTTTGGTATTTACAGATTTAGCGATTAAGACGATGTCTAAATGCTAGCAAAATGTATACCATCAATTTAAATTGTTTTGTTGGAGATTTTATTTGCAATTTTGTTTGCACTATTTCAAATTAAAGGTTTTTATATTCTATGGGCTTTTTACATATTCTATGACAATTGAGACGATTTCAAGATCAATTTAAATCATCTTGGTTTCCATGTCATACCGTACTTGCGTTGTCATTTTTCAATTTACGGATTTTTATCGTGCATATTAAATGGTAGCCAAAACGAGATACGTAGTAACAATATATTCACCATTAATTGAAATTGTCTTGGTTGCGATATAATAAGCAATGCAAGTTGTATTGTTGTAATTTAAGTTTTTATCATATGCGGACTATTTACATAATAAACGGCAACCAAGACCATTTAAATATAAACCATCATCTTGGTTGCGATTTCATATGTGATTTGGGCTGCATATTTGCAATTTAAGGGCGTCATCCTAGATGGACATCTACTACAAGAAAATATTGAACTATTTTAAGTCACTCGTACATTATCAAAGACATTGTTATTCAGATTATAAAGTTATACAGTGTTCCAGTTGTAGTACAAATAATGACAAACAGTAATTAAAGATTATAAATTACCATTAATTACACTAATTGGTTTTATTTTTAAATGTAGGTGTTAGTGAAAATAAGTTATATCTCACCAGGTTACACGTTTACATACTTTTGCAAAATATTTACAACACACGTACATAAATAGTATTTGCAGTTTTCCTGCTATTTTATTATCGAAACATATAAAGATCTCTTTAAAACCTTTCTAAAGTAGTAGTTATAGTTTGTGAAATATTTAGTTTAAATATATTATCAAATTTGCTGCAGTAAATGTTTGTAATATTGGTGTATAGAGCCTGTTGGAACTGGTAAGGTGAACATTTTTTAGACAGAGCGGTCCCTTGCAACATAGTCCTACGTACCTGTGCATTGATTTGCCTTAAACTGACATTGTCGCCACAGGCCATTTTCCTGGTCAATAAACTTCGGGTGAAATACAGATTACAACACCTACCTGCTTTTGCCTTAGCGATTGGAACGGGCTCTATTATACGTAACGTGGATATTTGTCAAATATTCCTATTTTCTGCTCTCCGTTGCAAAGCGGATGTTGAATTAAAATTATATAGATATTATTAGACAAGTAAATGGCAGAAATTACATATAGCTTGGCTGATTCAGCAAGTTTATTTTGAATCAATTCCTAATAGGTGTGTGTACGCCTTCTAGCTGATAGTAACATGTTACATATTATAAAAGGTGCAACTGATATTTTAATTAGAAGCATTGGAAATTGTAAAACTAACCTTTGATCGGGTTTTTAGACGCGTTAAGAATAATAAAGTAATAAAGCTGTATAAAGAAGGGTTAACTGCTAGTTATTTATTCAATTTTATAATCAATTAAGCTTTAATAAATACATAATAATAAATAATTTCAAAGGACGAGTGCAGTGCAGTTTCAGAATAATATCTTGCAGTAATTTTATTATTATTAAATTGTTACTAAGATGTGTATTTTGAAAAACAATAGCACTTCAAAATGTTCTCCAGGTAAAGGTTTATTTATTTATCATGTTACATCCACTGAACTAGTGATCTGTAAATGGATTTTGATTGTGGTGATCGTTGAAACTGTTGTGGGAAAACCCAAACTTATAATAGCTATCTTAGCTCCAGCTTGATCATTTTAGTGGATCTAGAAAATTGTTTCAAATGAGAATTCAAGTTTTCGATCATGCGTTTCGATCGAGATGATTAGCGGTTGTTATGGAAATTATAATATAACTCTGAAGCATAATCTGTTATTTATTCGCTGTTTCTAACCATATTTAGAATTCTACTGGCCTCCATTTTTATGGACAAAAAATTCAATTTTCTAAAATTATTCTATGTCAAGTTTCCATAAGAAAACCACCAATTAACCTGGTACAAATAATAAAATTACAAAAATATGTAATACTGGAGATTAATACAACTATAACTAGATATTTTTTAAATAAGTGCTTAATTTATAATTACTACTAAGGATATTAATTTCTTATTTGCATGTTCTTAAATAATCCTTTCATATTAAAATTGCGCGTATTGTCTTGTAGAGGTCAGTGAACGTTATTGTGCAGCAAATACCATAAAACAGTTATAAATAATTAACAAATATTTAGAAAACTGGTTAAACAATTAGTTCATGGTAAATTTATGCAACCGTGAGCAATTGCTTGCAATAATACACTCAAGGATCTTAATATTTTCGAAATAAAGCTTAAAAATATGCCACGGTTTTTGCATTGTTTTAAGAAATAAAATATTGCAAATATTTCCTTCAATTATTCAGCGAAGTGGAATTATGCTATTATTGGAACTGATAGTAAAAGTGGTTTGTCATGTGAATTTACCTTGACCTAAAGAAATTTTCTACCGTTTCTAGGCGAGTACTGCCCACCGTAGAGCCCGGATATTTGCGGCCTTTGCTACCGGAAACGGCTCCTCAAGAACCAGATAAATGGGAAGACGTTTTGGCAGACGTAGAGAAGGTCATTATGCCAGGTGTAAGTATTACAATTTATGATAAACAAATAAAATATCAAAATTTCTGAACATTTCCGTTCTTGTAAGAATGGTAGTAAATAGTGATTCTGGTATAGTTTCTATAATAACTAGAGTCCACAATGTTTAAATTATATAACGTGAAATATAATACGTCAAAACATGGATAGATGTCTGAGAAAAGAAGAAGAAGAATTATATTAGGCTAAAGTTATTGGTAAATTCGAATAGAAATCTTAAACCAAAGTTTCATTCGGCAAAATGTTGGTTAAAATATTTGAAGAAATAATTTGTCAAAATTTCTATTCATTCAAAACAGATTAATACCTGGACATGTTTCCTCTAACCAAGTTCTAATGGTAAGACTAGATTCAAATTACATAAAATGACTTTTCTTTAGGTAACCCACTGGCATTCTCCAAGATTCCACGCGTATTTTCCAACTGCAAATTCCTATCCAGCTATTGTTGCTGATATTCTCAGTGGAGCCATTGCGTGCATCGGTTTTTCTTGGGTAAGTGTGAAGTACAAGTTAAGTAGTTCTAGATAATTACAATCTAAACCAGATACACCTCGTGGTTTGTCGATGGCGAACGGGAATTCCATTCGGCGTTGAATTTTGATCATACATGATGTAACAAAGTAGTGCACTTTGATCGTTTTTAACTTGTTTTAACGATTTATCTCTAGTGTGGTTAAGTATTGAGGTTAAAAACCTTATGTTGGGATTTCCTACAAGTAATTAATTGGTTGATTCTGCTGATTCAAATCAGGTTTTAGAAAACCACATTTTATTCATATATACTGATTTATAGGTAAAAAAGATAGAGTAACTAAAATTTCTGTTAAATATTTCAGGATTTTGTACTTTCTAATAATATTAATGTGGAAATGTACTGTAATCGTGAAAACTTTCGGGGAAGGAAATACGTGTTTCGGGATTCAAAAATGTGTTTTTTACCAAATATCTAGCTGTATGTATATATGGATGGTATAACGTAAGAACTATTAGGTTGATCGCAATTAAATTTAGAATAGCCAAGTATAGCGCTAGCTATAGTATCTTAAGGGTTTCAAAATAAGATAAAATTAGGGATTTCTATTGTTATCGTAGCTACGCCAAACGGCGACCTTGCTATTTGCGGTTTCTTCAACTAGTAGGCAATATATTGAAGATTTAAATAAGGCAAAAAATAATCGAAAAAAAACTATAAGTAGGTACTGATAATAAAAAGTTGCAAAAAGTAGTGCAAAAACCCAAAGAAAAACAAATTTGTTATATACAACGTGTTTCTATAATAGTTAATCAACGTTTGAGCTCATATAAAACAAGCAAAATAAAGACGAAAATCATCAATAAAATTTTTTGCAAAAGGGTATCTTAAGGGAGATACAGCCCCTTAATTGTCAGCTTCTAAAGACGATTTTAATTTAATATCTCGGAAACCATAAGTGATAAAATGATAAAATTTGGTATAGATAATATGTTTGTCATATTTTATGAGATAAAATTAAAATAATTCAAATAACTTATCCAGAGGTGTCTCTAGCAAGCAGTGCGAAGGGTAAATTTACCTCTAACTTTTTTGTCAGTAATTTTTTAACTGATTATTAGATTAAAATTGATTTTACTCTTAAAACGGTGCGTTTTATCAAAGTTTATTAAGAGTACCTTTTTTTCTTAAAATACCTTGATTTATCATAATTTTCAATAAAAACGTTCAAAAAATTACTGACAAAAAAGTTAGAGGTAAATTAACTCTTCGCACTGCTCGCTAGAGACACCTCTGGATAAGTTATTTGAATTATTTTAATTTTATCTGATAAAATATGACAAACATATTATCTATACCAAATTTTATCATTTTATCACTTATGGTTTCAGAGATAATAAATTAAAATCATCTTTAGAAGCTGACAATTAAGGGGCTGTACCTCCCTTAGTATACACTTTTTCAAAAAATTTTATTGATGATTTTCGTCTTTATTTTTCTTGTTTTATATGCCCTCAAACGTCGATTAACTATTATAGAAACACCTTGTTTATATGGACTTAATTTAGTGAAATTTGTTAACCTTATTACACTACCAACTACGACTCCTACACACAAACCTAATATCAAGGTTTATCTAATTTTCTTACTATCAGAACAATGCCAATTTATTTTGTCATATATTATCCGCATTCTTTTTTACATTGGCTGCAATTCGCTTTTCAGCGTTCAGGTAGACGACCCTAAAACCTAGGAGGACAGGGAAACGAATATAATAGTTTTGAGGGAGGTTTAGGATCCTCATAATAGTTTCTTATAGTCATCCGCAAAGGAAAATAGCAATTATTTGCCTCTTTGGTAAAAAGTGAATGTTCAGAATATAGCAGGGAATTTCGTACATCATTTTAATTCAAATCTAATTGTTTCCGAAATCCCTAGTTGTCAAAATAAGTAAATCTTCAAAAACCCATTACCACCACGATATTTGGAACATCCAAATACGTATTTCGGCACCTAAACTGCCATATTCAGTAGGAACTTGAACTAACTAAAGTGGCTGAGGAATACCCGTGGAGACTTAAATTGTTGGCTTGATGAAGGACTTATCTCCAGAGGTATTCCTCAGCCAAGTTAGTTTAGTTAGTTCAAGTTCTTACTGAAGATGGAAGCTTAGTTACCGAAATAAGTGTTTAGATGTTCAAAATATCGAGGTCGTAAGGGGTTTCCAAAGTTTATTTACTTAAACCACCATCTCCAATCAATCCTATGTCAAAATAAGACTATCGATTATTCAAAAATTGTAAGTTATTCAAAAATTGATCATTCATTAGCCATAAATTACAAGTTATTTATAATTTCTTGCGCGATAGAATTTTGATAGGTACATATTTGTTGAGTTTATGAACCGTTGTGAAAATGGCGAACTTTCAAAGTTATAGCATATTTGAAAAAAGTGTGTTGTAAGTTTTAAAATCGTGATATGATAGAAGAAGAAGAAGTTAATGTTTTATGTACTGATAATAAACGTGCTGTTCTCTACGACTACTTAGCACTGCATATCTTTATATTCTTGAGCTTAATGCAACCGAAATTCTCTATGAGTTGCAAAGGTGATTGCGTTACCTTCGTAAACATTTCAAAGTGAGATAATAAGCACTACACCTCGCCCGTTCATTGATTGTGCCTACCTTTTAAATAATCATAATTCGCTTTTAAAATAAGGCCTTCCATTTCTAAAATTTTTTTATTTATTCTGAAACTGATGATTATTATTAAAAATCCCTTAGGGAAGAATTTTCGTATCTGCAAATTTGTTGAGGTTTAAAAACCTATGAAATTTATCATATATAAGAAAAAGTCATTACTAGGTTTTAAATCTGTGCGATGATAGACGGAAGCATAACCAAAAAGTTTTTTGACTTATATTATTTGTTAATGGGTTTTTTTTAAATGTTATGAAATTATCCGTTTAACCACTAAAATGTTGCTATAAACACAGTGAGTTCTATTTGTAATAGTTAAGTTGGGGCCATTTTAGGTGAAACCAGTACTATAAAAAATTAGTGATGAATGCTTTTACAGCTGTATATTTATAAGAATAAATAAGGAAAATGCACTCAAAGTTGTGTGTAACGACTATAAAGCTGTTGTTCAACTAAGTAGCCCCGGAAATCTTCATGTTCTTGGGCCATATGAAACTGTTTATTGTGTATGTATAAGCGAGTGGTTTACCGTTTTATAACCGTTTCTTGCAGCCCAATTTCCATCTTTGTCTGTCTTGCCAATCTTCTTCCTGCAGAGCTCTTCCTTTCTTGCAACTGTATATAATTAATTATAAGTTGTAATTTTTGGTATTACTGGTGGAAGTTCAAATTTCTTAATTCAAGCGGTTATTGTGACTTTCCTAAACAATCTAAAGCTAAATAATAAACACTACATCTTGCCCGGTCATTCATTTTATCTACTCTCTAAATAATCGAAATTTCTCTTATTTATTACTATTATACTATAGCGCCGCTTATTATTTTCACAGGACATACATTTTTGCAAATTGCAGTTAAGTGTAAATGTAGTAAACAATAAGCATATGTTGTTGCTAGCAGTTGGACCTTGAAAATTGATGCACAACTGATATATCATTAATAATAACATGTAGATTGTACGTTATTTTGGACTGAAATCTTTATTATTATACGCCTTATTTAATATAGCTACAGTTGTGTCTCTTGTCGTGTTCGAAATTCCAATCCCGAGCTTCGAATTTGGGACGCACTGTATATTTTCATAAATATCAGACACGGTTTGAAGTATAGCAAAATCCAGGCGAACTTTTTCGCTCGTTTTTATATTCCAGGCGCGATAAATTCATTTAATGCACTTTCTGGGTTCGTAAAATGTATATGGATCGTATATCCTGCTTTTTACCCTCAATTATAAGGACCTGTCTACATGGAAATGCTTTCTTTCACCGTTTGTTTTAATATTGATTTTTAATGATATGTCAATTTTTGAACGTCGATATAATATGTCTAGTTTGACAAGGTTCTATTTGTTGACATTTAATTTCATTGTTTATAATTACTACCACTTACAAATTTTTGACGAAACATATTGAATATTTTGAAATCTTCATACACAGAACATCCTTTCTTAAAACCATTGATAATACGAGAATGAGAATCGTTTTTCCGATATCTCGCCTTTAAAGTGTAACAGTCCCTGCATTCGTGTTCCCAGTAACCTATTTCTGAAAATCTAATGATCTGTCGAGTTTCAAAGGGCCCCTAGACAATGCAAGCTTAGAACGAACGCAACCGCCCACTTGTTCAAGTGAACAAGGAGGAAATTGACCCTCAACCATCATCCCTTTGTGCGAATGACATGACCCCTTATCGCAATTAATTATCTCGAAGAGAAATATTACGATGATCCAGATTAAATGCCAACATTTCTAAGGGTTGTATTAAGGAAAATTTAAATTTGTTAAAATGTTTTGTTTGGTGACTGCCCGAAATGATACTAATGAAAATAAATGTGTAATTCTAAATTTGGTTTTCAGATTGCTAGTCCAGCCTGCACAGAATTAGAAGTGGTGATGTTGGATTGGTTGGGTAAAATGTTGGACTTACCTCCGGAGTTTTTGGCGAGCTCAGGTGGAAAAGGAGGAGGTGTTATCCAGGGAACTGCTAGTGAAGCCACTTTGGTAGCGTTACTTGGAGCAAAAGCACGTACCGTTGCTGCTGTTAAAGAAAAACACCCTGATTGGATCGAGTCCGAAATTATCGACAAACTCGTTGGGTATACTTCAAGTAAGTTTCAATAAAGAAATTGAACAGTTTCCGCTTATCCTAATCCGGAGTTAAGAGTACCAGTCGTCCGAAAATATTATTTCATGTATATTTTAGTTTCTGAAAGTTTTAAATGCCTCTACTGGAGAAAATGCGGTAGAAGTCTTTGCAGAAAGTAATCTCAAACTTTAATTAAGATTTTCGCTTTGAAAGAACTTGCGTATTACCTCAAAGTTAATCTGGGGGATTATATATTAATGTTATTAAGGTAACATCTCTTTCTTTGTGCATTTTTCTAAATACTTTTTCTTTTATTTAAATATTCATTTATTCAGAGTAGTATGAAAGATTTGTTTTCTGTGGAACTACATTAAAGGCATGCACATAACTGTTCGTTTGAATGAAGCAACGAAGCAACCGTTCGACAAAAAATAGACGCCACCCTTTTTTTACTTACTTTCCCAAATTTATTACATACAAAAACTTTAATGGCAGACATTTTTAAAGACGTTATGTATTAGTATTAACAAACCAATATCTTCCATTTTTATTACTATTTTCTATTTTATGTATGTCTTAATTTATACTGAGCGAATGGTTACAGGAGAATCTTTTGCATGACATTGCTTAAGAATTTAAATCGATTAACCAGTGATTTTTGTAATGAAATGAACGCGATAAATTTATAATTGTGTCATTGCCATTTGCAGGCCAAAGTCACTCATCTGTAGAACGTGCAGGTCTACTTGGAGGTGTAAAACTGCGTTCTTTGCCCACCGATGATCAACACAGACTGCGAGGAAACACTTTGAACGAGGCCATTGAAAAGGATATTGAGGCTGGCCTTATTCCATTTTATGTGAGTGTTGCACGTTCACTCTTAGGAAGTAATTTGGTCTATTATGCTCTACTTAAGAGACAAATATAATATTTCATTGGATCATATGTTTGTGACCTTCACAGCTATGTTCAGTTACATTTGGCGAGAAGACTGCTTATTGATCGTCTTAGTTTACACATTGAAAGTTTTACCGAAGAGAAAATTACGCACTCTTGATAAGATTCTCTCTCTTAAGTGTACTCAAACTGTTAACTGTATAACTTTGTGTCAGCTATTGTATTTGTGTTAAGAGATCAATCAAGTTATTAGTACTTGAACTTTCAACATCCATTTTTGCAAAGATATATTTTATGCCAGCCAAATCATTTTTAAAGATAGGAGTCAAGAACTTTACCATAAACTCAGAGACCCCTTGAAAAAGATTAATCCGTGCGGCAATTGGCAATTATTGCCCCTGAATATTCAGAAAAATTAAATATTTTCTGTTTTTCAACTAAACAGATACAGTTATTTACATATTGGCAATGGAAAGTTAAAACTATAGTTTAGATGTATATAATTTATGTAAATTGATGATTGCTTAAAGGGGCGATTAATCTAAGCTCAATTGCAAACATTTGAGAATATATTTATAGGCAACCCAATTGACATTTGGATACCCAAAATAATGTTGTATTCATAAAGTATTTAACGATGGTACTTACAAACATCTAAAGTTTATGTAGTTCGTTCGTTAGTTTTATTTATTTCCAATACTCCCATGAAATTTACTAAACGAATGATATGTAAAGTGATCAAAACTAATTATTTTATTTTCATGTGTAGGTAGATTATTGCAATGGAAGATAGTATGCCGTTATCATTTCAGTTATAAACTTTATATAACTACTTGAGAACCATAACTTCAAAAATATGTTTTGGTATTTTACAACTGTTTGTACTTGGAATTGTAATTAGGTTTCCTTTTCATAAACGAAATCATTTCGAAAACGTTGTCTGCTTTGTGATTTTTGAGAACATTTAAATATCGTATGTTTTCCATAAACAAATGTAGATATTTACATATTATGCATGGAAATTTAAATTTGCTATTATATTATGGGACAAAGATAAGGTAAATACAGTTTGATAACCGCAAGGGCGGACAATCAGGCGAAAATTCATATTTGCGAATACGTGCATGCACAGGCAACCCAACTGATACACGTACACCCAAACTAATTTTTTCACTGTTATATGCGAAATGTATTTTGATTGCGATGGTTATTAAAACGAAGGTGGGAAATCCCAATTGTATAACAATTATTTCGATTTTATCATTATAGTATTAGTGGATGCAGATTAATTGTTCCCAATGAAAGTTCATGACTTCAATCATGAATTTCGATTAAAATTGTCTGTGATTATTATTTAAATTATAATATTATTTAATAGAGAACCACAACCTAGAAACAATTGTTATTTGTTTGTAACACACACACACACACACACACACACACACACACACACACCTACACACACA
>JABXWE010044169.1:0-17506 GCA_014611495.1 Limonius californicus | reverse complement strand
ATTATGTAGAAATTCAAAATTTCTGATATTAAAAATGTCGCATTACACAATCTAGGGATTTTTGGGCGTAACGTTGGCGAATTGTCAAGTGACATTTGACAGTCGCCATCTAACGGGCAAAGTATCAATTTCGTTGTTCTGACATTTGAAGTAGTTTAAATATGAAGAATTTAAATAACTTGACAGATTGTTTAATTAATTCGTTAAAAGTTAAGTTTAAGTTATATTTGATTGTAGTAAATTTAATAAATACAGTTCAAAGTTTGTGGTTATGTATTTGACATCTGACGTTTGTCGTTTTATGATCAAAGTGAAAGCAAATGACACCACTCTTAAAAACCAAATAGTTACCAAAAACAGTTTAATAATAGCCTCTATTATTAAACTGTTTTCGGTATCATAATGGACCTATTATTAGTTCAAAGTAGATAATAGTATATTATTATACGAGTTTCACAACGGGCTTATTGTAGCACGCGTGGGTTTGGGGCACGACGAGCGTAGCGAGGAGTGCTCCAATGGAACAAGTGCTACAATGCCCGTTATGAAACGAGTATAATATACTATTTTATCTACTTTGAGATACTTGTTATGTAGAAATTCAAAATTTCTGATAAGAGTTTGTGGTTATGTATATTCGACATCTGACATTTGTCGTTTTATGACCAAAGTGAAAGCAAATGTCACCAATCTTAAAAACCAAAAAGTTATCAAAAACAGTTTAATAATAGAGGATTTTATTACCAAAAACAGTTTAATAATAGCCTCCATTATTAAACTGTTTTCGGTATCATAATGGACCTATTATTAAATCAAAGTAGATAATAGTATATTATTATACGAGTTTCATAACGGGCTTATTGTAGCACGCGTGGGTTTGGGGCACGACGAGCGTAGCGAGGAGTGCTCCAATGGAACAAGTGCTACAATGCCCGTTATGAAACGAGTTTAATATACTATTTCATCTACTTTGAGATACTTGTTATGTAGAAATTCAAAATTTCTGATAGAGTTTGTGGTTATGTATATTCGATATCTGACATTTGTCGTTTTATGACCAAAGTGAAAGCAAATGTCACCAATCTTAAAAACCAAAAAGTTACCAAAAACAGTTTAATAATAGAGGATTTTATTACCAAAAACAGTTTAATAATAGCCTCCATTATTAAACTGTTTTCGGTATCATAATGGACCTATTATTAAATCAAAGTAGATAAATATATTAATAGGTATCGCCACTAGAGACACGAACAAGAAACAAAAAGCAAGACCTATTGTTACAAATGCTCGGATTTTCTTTGCTTATTTCTTATACACTTGATGCTATACGTGATTTCTGTTAATTTGAATACACAGTATTAATGTAATACTTTAAGGTACTCAAAGTGTCAAAGTCAAAACTATCTCCACATGTGAAACTGATCTCAGACATTAACTCTCGCAAGAAATGTTGCAAATTTCTTGCTAGTGGACGGGTAGCTTTACACAATTAAAAAAGTAGGCATCGCCCAGATTTGAATTAATATCCGATATAAACATGAACTTCATTCCTTTTAGTCTACTAATGATTCATTCGAATAAGAAACACTAAAGATAAAAAGATTCATCTGAAAAGGGGACATCAAACTGTATGGTGAGTCACAATAATGTCATAAGACACCAAAGTTCAATAAAATACGGCAAGAAATAAACAAGCAAAATAAGTTACTTACCGAATAAAACCAGCCAAACTTATCAAAAGGTATATTAACGCCACTCTTTTTAAATTTGGAAATTATTTTAAGCACAGGATCATCATAACCAGTGAACAGTAATTCATCGACAGTCTTCGTTATAACTAAACTATGCTCGAATCCTCGCAGAGCCATGTTAATAGCCCTTCTAACGATACTACTATTAATTCCCTTTACTTTATGGCCCACAGTCTGAAAGAAAGCAAATCATTGTGTTTCTTCTTGATGATTAATAACTATTAAAACTTACAGCTACTACTGGATTAACATTGGTTATCTTGTCGCTCAAACTTCCATTTGAAAGTTCAGGTATGAAATGCCAAACTCGCTTCTGCTGGTATGTAACAGTACCATTCTCGTTCCATGTGAGGTTAAGACGAATGTGGTGTTCTGAGAAAACGTATGGGCCACATTCTTGTAGTTCAGGTTGTATTGACCAATTTTTTTTTAATACTTCATCACTATTAGTCCAATTAAATAAGTACATTGATAAGTACATTGGTATTGGAGTTTCCTTCCATAGATCATAGCTTTTTGAAGTATTTGTTAGGACTAATTCCTAAAAAGACACGTTGGGAATGAGTATCATAAATACTGGAAATGCATAAACATTATTTTATCAAAATTTAAACAGAAATCATTTTAATAACAGCAGAAATATTTTAGGGACTATTAAAGTAACCCAAAAGCGGGGATGCCTCAGTGGTAAGAGAGCCAAGCTTTGGATATAATAGTCCAAACACTTCCCGGTTCGAATCACTCCAAGGTCGGAAATTTTTCTAAACTCTATTTGTTGAGCATTGAGCTAGAACGTAAATAAACGCTTGACAGGTGCGTTGATTTACCGGATGTGTATTTACGTAATATTCCTTGCGTTTCTAAATTAACGTTCGCGCCGTCAGAATTCTTTTGTAGTAGGACACCCCCTAGGATTACACGTTTCTGCAACAACTTGTTCCATTTTAGAAAAATAAGCACCAGGCACTATAAAAACGCTCCGAAAATCAATAAGCACTGCTCAAAAAGCACACAAACTTAACCCGGTAATTACGAGTGCAAATTAAAGGTTTTAAGCGTCAATTACTCCTTAAGTAATGAGGCATTAGCGTTATCTAACGTAGACCATTCACAGCGCGCGCTCGGGTGTGTCATTCACGTGCTTTTGTTGACGTTGTAGCTCAATGCTCAACAAATTGAGTTTAATTCCCTGGGTGATCGGTAGAACTGGGCCCTGTTGTGCATAGCACAAACTAGTTTAGCCTTGCCTCACACCAAAGCGATGGGCCTACAAGGCCTGTGAAAGCTCCATAATAATAATTAAAGTAACCCAAAATAAGCTACTGTCATCGAAGCTAAGTTAATAGGCGACCTTTCCAATTGCAGTTTTTAATGTAATGGAAAACATATCCAAGACTGAAATAGGATTAAAAAAATTGTCAAAAAAATTATAAGAACTTGTAATAAAACATTGCCAAAGTAGAGCAAAAACGCGGTACAATTAGTCTACTTTCACGACACATTTGGAATGTATAAACTTTGGAAACACCTAAACACGTATTTCGGTAATTGAGCTGCCATCTTCAGTAGGAACTTGAGCTAACTTAGGTAACAAACTTTAATATTTATTTTTTTTTAATATTATTATAATTTCGACGTACTTATTGATGTATTTTCTCATATTATCTTATTCCTATGTAATATGAAATTAAAAAATTAATTGAAACATATCAAATTGTGCTTGTGCAACAATTTTTGTTTAAAATACGTTAATTTTTTAAAATATATCAACTTAGATATTTTGAAAGCTTTTATCAAATAAATTAAGGTGCTTACCACGAAGTTAAGATACATCTGACAACGTCGCGGAGTTATATAAAATCCTTACAGGTGGCGTTACTTTCAAATGGCCTTAGAAATATCTAAGATATTATATATTAAACTAGGTATTTCACAATTTTTATTTAAAATATGTGCGGATTGAAGTATTGTCCTCTTGCCCCTTTATCTTCAGTAATTCTAAAAAATTTAGCCATAATGGTTGGTTGTCTATCCTAAACATGTCAAATATTTTTTAATGGAATATCCCCTATTTTTGCAATGAATTCGAAGTTTACTAAATTCTGAGTACAACAACATTTTTAGAAAACAATAAAACGTTTTGACATTCCTTCTGGTAATTCTTGTTTTAGTTTGCTATTACAACATTTTTTAACACTGTACATTAAATTTAGGTATTTATAAGAACTGGAAATGTTAAATTTATGAACTGATGGGTCATTTCGTAACGACATGGCCATAACTGCATGAAAAAACAACAAAATAATACTGTTATCATTAATGCAATTATATTGTTGTATTTAAAAATTATGGCTCTTTCCGAAAAAAAATGATTAGCATTTTTGGCTCTTTTTCATTACCAACTGCTTTTAAATTCACAACCAACATTAAAGAAACAATTTATTGTAAAACAAAAGGCATCTAAAATATTCAATTAGCCAAATAAATAATGGAATTACGATAACATTCTTAAAATTTTATCCTGATTTCAAGAATATTAAAATGTGCAAGGAGATCTATTTGAAAGTTTCTATTACTTCTACTGAAACAGGAAATATATTATATGACTTCTAATGCAAGCCATGGGCCTTCTTCAGACCTGTTCCGCCGTACTTTGATCTGTCCATGTTCTCTTAGGTATTATATGTATATGTCAAATTACAGAACATTATGTATATATTAATCGCGAGAATTATGTTCAATTGCCTTAATAAAGAAAGGGGCACGAGGATGCAAATTACTTTCTTTAACATCTAGTATAGATTAACCGTTTACTTTTTTCAAATATCTTATTTATAGAAATTTGGAAATAGATAAAATAGATAATACAAATAAATCAGTGGATATTTTTAAAGTTTGACTACATTTCTTCTTCATACTCAAACTGAAAGCGGGCGAAGTTGTACTACGGAAATGTGTTCACTGCGTTACAGCGTTAAATGCTTTTGCAAATGACATGTAGAATGTCGAAGACATACAAAGAACTAAAAGAAAATCAATGTGTTGAAATTGTGACTATTATTATTAATATTAAAATATAAACATGAATTTCAACGAAGTAAGGCAAGAAACAATTAATAAACTTCAATTTATAATTTTATTTTGAAGAAATTTTAATATGTTATTAGGAAGTAAAATGATATGAAATATATTATGGTAATATTTGAAATAAACTGCGTATAATTATAATATATATTATAACATGTTATAATAAAAGATTTTAGGTAAGATTAAATTACAATTACCAGATGACCGACCATCTATTCCCTGAATATTGTTAAATATCTTAACGTTATAATGAGTGCTGTTGTCCACTAACGATGTAGGTAATCATATTAAATTTGTTTTGCAATATGAATCATTTGATTTCGTAAGTATGCTAATTTGGTTATTGTTCTGGGTAAATTCAGTCGTTATTCTGACCAGTCGCAGTCACATCATGGCTTTCTAAAGACCTTTTGAAAGCGACGATAATAATCAAATTATGAAAATTGCAAGCAGTAATACCGACGAAGACATAAATATTGTAAATACAGGGTGCGGCAACATAACTTCCTTTTTTGAAATGCGCGAATTCAGGCTGTAGAGGTCGTAGCGGGGTGGGAGTAGTCTCATTTGCAGGCGTGGTTCTAAAGTTTTGTTTCCTACACCAGTCATCATCATCATGCGTTGGAACAGTGAGGAGCGCTTCAATGTAGCCCCGGTGGGCCCTGTCCCGGACCGGAAATCAATTGTTACATGGGTCACTACGTTCAGACAAACCGCGAGTACGACAAGACGAATAACTGGAGTCTCCCGGCCTATCAGATCACCTGAGAACATTGAGGCAGTGAGAGCTTCAATCTTGCGATCCCCACGGCGTTCTGCGTGCAAACATGCGTCTGCCCTTGGACTTTCAGATCGTTCAGTGAGGCGTATTCTTCACGATGAACTTCATTACCATCCATACAAATTGGCGATTGTGCAGGAACTCTCCGAACGCGACTTCAATTCTCAGAGGAACGCATGTGAGGCGTTTCTCGAAAACGTTCCTGAGGATGCATTTGTTTTTTCAGCGATGAAGCCCATTTTCATTTAAGTGGATGCGTCAACAAACACAACATGCGCTACTGGGCTGACACCAATCCCCGACAATTGCATCAAAGGCCTTTGCATTCACCTAAGGTCACAGTGTGGTGTTCAATTTCCTCAGCTGGGATTGTTGGGACCTGGTTATTTGAAGAAACTGAGGTCACAGTGACAGTGAATTCAGATCGGTATGTGAACATGTTGGAGGATTTTTTTTCCACGACTTGATTAATTGGACTTAGGAGACATTTGGTTCCAACAGGACGGAGCAACGGCTCACACTTCAAGGATATCGATGGCTGTTATTGAGGAACCCTTCCCGGAGCGCCTCATCTCAATAAGGGGCGATTTGGAGTGGCCAGCCCGCTCCACAGATTTGGCCGCTTGCGATTTTTTTGTGGGGTTTTTTGAAATCCCGTGTTTATGTCAACCGTCCAAGGACCCTACAAGACCTGAAGGCTAACATCCGGACAGAAATTGCCAACATACCCGCTGCTATGCTGGTAAGGGTCATGACAAACGCCAGGAATCGGCTTCTTCAGTGTATGGACAATGGGGGGCATCACCTACCTGATATGATTTTCAAAACTGTGTAAAACAAAACTTTAGATATGTACCAACATTATAAAAAAAAATTTCTGATTCATAAAATGGGTTTTATTGCGTTTTGAAAAAAGGAAGTTATGTTGCCGCACCCTGTAGTAGTAGTGCAAGTGAAAATATAAATTTAAGTGCAACACGCCAGCATTTTACCGTTGAAGTACAGCAAATAATTTTAAACATTTATATCTTAAATCCGAACTCGGGCAGCCAGTACGGCAATATGAAACATGTAGCAGAATTGACACAAGTCCCCTACAGTACCGTGGGAAAAATTATAAACAAAGGGTGTGTTACACACCACAAGGAAAGAACTACTATGACATTTTCTAGGATTGATGTAGGATCAGTGGCGTAACAACCACCCCCGCAACCCCCGCACCGCGGGGGGGCCCGAACGTTTTAGGGGCCCAGATCAATTATTACAGTAGGTATCTACCAGAAACATAAACACATTTAAAAAATTGAAAAATAGTTGCAGTCTTATTGTACGAAATTTTTAAATGTTGGTAATACATAATGATAATATAATGCCTAATGTGCTCAAGCAATTTACTAAACTGGTTTTATAGTCAAAACAATGTAAAGTAGATACATACATATTAGAGCGTAAGAATTTTAGAAATAACGCACTTTATTTGAATTATAGCTGTTAAGTCTACGAGCTAGCTATAAATTATAAACCGAATGGTTATACATTCTTAAGTTATGTGCTCGGCGCTGATAACGGGCTATACAAAACAAACTATTCTACATAAAAGGTAACCCCAGATACGAATTCAGCAAAATAATAGGCAAAATATGCTTTGTTCAGTATCGCGTTCTTTACCGGTGTGGTAGGATTGAATTAATTATTACGTTAAACGTATTCAAAATGAATCCATCCAAATCATTAAGCGGCGCTCAAAAAAGGAGATTAATTAAGGAAAAGGAAGAGAAGCGGTCAAAATTAACTAAAATAAGTAGTTTTTTTAATGTTGCTGCTTCTACATCTAGTGATAGTTTTTCTGAAACTGCAAGTGTTAGTAACGTGGAGTTGGAACATGTGAAAGGTCTAACTGCGATCGAAAACGTTGAGCAAAGAAAAAGTCGGGAAAGTGATGCGTTTTCGTCCGATATGGCTTTTTACAAAAATACAGCAATTGACAGTGAACTTAAATTAAAAATTTTAAAAATAGGTCCTTGCAAACCCCAGGAAAATTTTAAAAAAGATCCCAAAGGAAGATCATTTTCTACTTCATATTACACGGTTACTGCGAAAACTGGCAATGCTATGGAACGGATGTGGTTGTGCTATTCGCCACGATTAAATGTTGCTTATTGTGAAGCTTGTTGGCTTTTTGCTGATAGAAGTAATAAAAATTTCAAAGATTCGTGGTGCAAAGGTGTGGACGACTGGCAAGGCATTTCTAAAAAAATTAAAGATCATGAAATTTCCATGGTACACCTGCAGGCTTGCCGTACATACGATAGTTGGAAACGAGGTGCGACCATTGAAAGTTTAGTCGAGTTTAACGATGAAGTTAAAAAATGGAGAGACATTTTAACAAGAATTATAGATGTTATAATGACTTTGGCCGTTTGTGATTTGGCGTTTCGGGGGCATCGGGAAAACAAAGAGTCGATCCAAAAGGGAAATTTTTTGTCCATTGTGGAATTGTTGGCTAAGTATGATCCAGTGTTGCAGTCACACTTATCCAATGACAGAGGGAAAAACAAATACCTTAGTCCAAAGATACAAAATGAACTAATTCACACAGTTTCGTCACAACTGAAATCAAACATTTTAAGGAATATCAGGGAAGCTTCTTTCTTTTCCATAATTACAGATACTACGCAAGACGTGTCGAAAATTGATCAATTAAGCCAAATAATCAGATATGTTAAAATTGAAACTGATGAAAATAACCAAACCAAACATATAAAAATTTTGGAATCGTTTATAGGATTTAAAGAAATTACAGACCAAACTTCAAAAGGTCTAGAAAAATCAATTTTGGAAAACATGGATGAAATGGATATTGACTTACGAAAGTGTCGCGGACAGGGATATGACGGAGCAGCGAACATGAGCGGAATTTATTCAGGACTACAAAAATTGATCAAAGAAAAGGAATCAACGGCGGACTATATCCACTGTGCAGCTCACAATTTAAATTTAGTTTTAAACGATGCTTGTAGTAATGTGGCAATGATCAAAGAGTTTTATGATTTATGTCAAAAAATATACACGTTTTTCGGATATAGCATAAAAAGGTGGAACGACTTAAAAGTGGCGAATACTGAAAATGTTCAAATTACTTTAAAACGCCTTTGTTGTACAAGGTGGTCTTCACGGTATGAATCCATTGCTGCTATCAGATATAATTTTGTTTTAGTTTTGAAGGTTTTGTTCAATGTATCATTGTTGAGTAAAAAACGAGAAGAAAGAGAAGAGGCCATTGCAATAAAGAAAAAGATGGAAAAAATCGAGTTTATTGTTATGCTAGTTTTTGAAACAGACATTTTGGAAAATCTAAATTTAACATCAAAATGTTTACAGACATCTGACATGGATCTAGAAGCCGCCACTAAGTTGTTAAATTCCACTTTGAAAGCCATAAGTGACATGAGGGAAACATTTCCTGAATTAAAAGAAAAGGCTGTGGTCCTAGCAAATTCTTGGGGTATACGTTCGAAGTTTGAAGAAAAAAGAAAGAGAAAAGCAAAACGATTTTATGATGAACTAGCTACTGATGAACGATTAACCGATGCTGAAAAATTATTTGAAGTGGAAGTGTACAAAACTACCATTGATATATTAATAAATCAACTGAGGTTGAGGTTTGAAAGTATGAATAACGTTTTTAACAATTTTAGTTTTTTAACTCCCAGAAATATTTTATCGCTGACAGAAGATGATCTTTTTGAAAATGCCTCTAAATTACAAAGGAAGTATCACAAGGATTTATCTGAACAATTTCCTTTTCAAATGTTGAGTGTAAAAAAGGTGTTAAAAGATGACATTTCCAGAATGAGTACCGTAAGAGACCTTGCTGACTTTTTGCTTATTAAAAATGAGTGCACAGCTTCCAATGTACCTGATGTTTGTAGCGCGGTTATTTTATTCTTAACATTACCAGTTAGTGTTGCCTCGGCCGAGCGTTCCTTTTCTAAATTAAAAATAATCAAAAATTATTTAAGAAATTCTATGTCTGAACAACGATTATCAGATTTAGCTGTTATCAGTATAGAGCAGGAGCATATTAACACACTCAACATGGACAAAATTATTAACGAATTCGCTACAAAAAATGCGCGACGTGCAAGTCGCTTCTTGTAAACTTTGTGTTTAAACTTTTTAATTGACAAAATTGTTTCTTTACCATATTACATTATTACCAACGAAATTAAGGTAAGATTAATTTACTATTTATAGCTTGAGTTAATTTATTAATTTTATACGTTTATGATTCTGGTGTCGGATTCTTAAACCTACGGCTCTTAATTTTCAAATTCGTTATATATAAAAATCAGTAGAAGATAGTAGGGGGGCCATTGTAAAGGTTTTGCGGGGGGGCCCGTAGGATTTGCGTTACGCCACTGTGTAGGATTCAGGGAAAACGTAAGAGATACTACTTATAATTTTTATAAACAAAAGTCCAGAAACATAATGGTGTTTGATAACAGATATGGGATTTAAATATAAAGTTATAAATAAACGGCAGTACTTAATGGAAAGCGATCGCATTGTACGGTTACGGAACGAATACCTTTCTTTTTATTTTCTCATTCATTCATACTACCATTCCCCCCTGAAACGAGCTTTCGCATTACTTCAGGGGGGTATGGGCGTCCCTTACATACTAACCATTCATGTAACATGCACCTTAAACTTAACTAAGGGAAATACTGTCGCCCCAGTCGGGATTCGATACCTCAACCGATCGGATCGAATTTCGCGCGTGACCTCGAGTGGCAGTGCATAGGGACGAATAGCTTAAGATGATTAATTTATACCGTAGGCAAAATTAATCAGTAATTTGGTTAGATGAAACATGCTGTGATACTCATGACGTCATCAGAAAAGGTTGGACTGATAATTCAACGAAAACCGTCATAGATGTTCCACCTTCTAGAGGAAAGCGCATAATAATTATCCATGCTGGTAGTGAAAATGGTTTCGTTAAGAAGTGTTTGAAATTATCAGCAAAAGAGATTACCCCCCTACTTTTGCGAATTGCGGAGCACTTTGAAAACAAACTTCAGAAAAATAAATACTGCTCCTAGGTTAAGCGACAATGTTTTGGGTCTTATCAGAGATGCTGCTTGTGAAATTGATAAACATTGGAAAAATTGCGTACAACCAATTGTTAAGGTTAAACAGAAGTATGCTCCAAAATATGAAATCAAACCTTAAGAGCTGATTCATCTTCTGATACCTCAGAATTTAGTGACATCCGAGTCTGAGTAAATTAAGCAAACAAAATAAAATGTAAATTTGCGTTTAATAATATTAGAAAAGCGTGTCAAATGTGTATATTATGTAATTTAAAAATAAAGTATTATTTTAAGCATTTCTGCTTGTATAACATATTTATTTAATCATTCACAAATTTTCCTCAGTACGTTGTTGATCACCTACCTGCAACGACCCTAACACTTGTAGTTTATCTTTAAGTCAACAGCTTAACATTCGCTACTAAAAGTTTGGTCCAAACATACCACTGCTTTTTGTAAAAAATATTTAAAGCTCTAGCAAAATAAATAAGCACATAATCATCCATTTCTTACTTTCTTTAAAAGTCTATCATAGAGGGTCCCCCAGAGTAAGGCTAGCACAAGTCCTAGTACTATTAAAACGGATCCAAGCGAAAAAACGAAGATTGTTCCACATTTTTTACCACACGCTCCCATAATTCTGCAAAAAAAAAAAGAAGTTACATATTTTAGTATTTCAAAAAAAAATTACATACAAAATAGGACTGAAGAAAGTTCCTTTCTTATCCATTATTACAGGGTTAATTATTTTTTATTATTTAAATTTAATGTCACACATGAGCATGTTGAATTTTATTAGGCCCTACTGAAATTTCTTTCTGGTTTAGATTATACAGTAAAATGTGCAAGTACCTGTTTGACACAGGAAGTACATTAATAGTTAATATTAAATTTACTTATTAACTAACATGAATTTCAACAAAGCAAAGATATTATTACTTGAATTTAACAGTTTTGTTGCTCTAAGGTAAATTGTAAGTATTATAAACTCTAACATTGATAGGCTTATGTTTTCAACTAAAATGGAACCAAGTTTCAAGCGATATGCAAATTACAGTGACAAATAAGCCTAAACAAATTATAATATATGAATACACAATGAGTTGCTCTAGGCGCAGTGTTTCCCCCTAATATTTAAAACAAATTACTGGAAAATTGTTAACTACGTCATAATTAGTTCAGGATAGATCATATTATTTAAATCGACAATTTAAATACCATTTAAAGGTACTTACCACAAGCACCAAAACCGCACGTTTATTTACACAAAAAGTAATAGTAGATTTTACTTAACATACAAAATATGCTTGCTGACTTTTTTACAACTCCACACCCATTATTATTATTAATGCTACGCAGTGATAACGTATCACAATAAACAACGACAGTCCTCCAATGACTTCCTGAATTCACGCAATCAACAAATAGTAACAAAAAAATGTACACATAATTAAATGTCCACCTATGGGGGTCTATACTGTAACTTAAGCACTTGTCAAATTATGTATGTTGAAGTTATTCTTCCAATGTCAGTATATATACATGTGTTATTGTTATCGCAGGTCAAAGGCCGAAATATTATGATAACCACTGGACTGGTAATGTGATTCACCTCTTCAATCACAGAAATA
Source organism: Limonius californicus (assembly GCA_014611495.1). Taxonomy (NCBI): domain Eukaryota; kingdom Metazoa; phylum Arthropoda; class Insecta; order Coleoptera; family Elateridae; genus Limonius; species Limonius californicus. The sequence goes on along the minus strand of JABXWE010044169.1, from coordinate 5,157 downwards.
TTAATTCATGATTGTATTTTCTAGTTGAATATCAGGTTATTTGGGGCAGAAAAAAATAAAAATTAGAGTGACTAATTTTTGTAGCCGTTGTATTTATTTTCTAAAATTAAAATGTTGGTAATCTGACTGATAAACTTTATAAATAACATTTAATCTTAACCATACTTACAAGTGCTTGATTTTCTTAACAAACAATTTTAGTACCAATTTAGCAAATAATATCTCCATGATATGTTAGTTAAGCTACGTTCAAACTGGCCTTAAAATATTAGCGTGAAAATTAAGTTAATCGTTTTTAGTATCATGAACTGCTGCGTAGGTTATTTATGTACTATTGTTTCTTTGATGTGATTGTTTTAACATTATACAGTTGCAAGTTAATTAATATCTTTTTATCGCCAAACGCAGTGGTGCTTTTAAAAACAGTTTACAGCTCGTCAAGAAAGAAGATATAATTTCTACTAATTGCGAAGCGGTTGCTTCTATAAGTAAATATATTTTTAGCTTACTGCAACCGTTATCAGCTCATACAATGTTAACAATTTCTTTTATACACGATATCGCTTCAGATTTGAGACCTACAACTTTACAAGTACATAATTTGTTCATTTCTTTGTTGTTTAAAATTACTGCATTAAAATGTATTTTGTGCTTCAGTTTGCTTACAAATAAAGCGTTTTCTAGCTTAGAATACCAACTGGAAACAAACTCTGCGTGCGGGGCACTTTAAATGTGATCAAAGTATACAATTTGTTCATTTCTTTGCCGTTGAAAATTACTGCATTAAAATGTATTTTGGGAGAAAGAAACTGTTGTGCGTATTGGCTTCCCTAATTATTTTAAGGTAAAACGGTACATAGATGGTTGATTAACCTTTAAAAACTGTATGTAATGCGTGCTTTACTTTTGTTTTGCCATTTATTAAAAAATAAAGAAAAATCGTGTAATATGTGAAAGTAAATTAGATGAAGCTTTTAATGCCGAATGAATTATCTATTTACCATTTTGCTAAATAATCAGGAGCACTACTATATTTCCGTCGTAAATTGTAATCAACACGCTGTATAAAATACAGTGTGATTGTAAATGATTGAGGCTAGTTTGAATTTACCGCCATAAGAAATTATTGTCATGTTGGTAGCAAATACAGTAAACCTGTCAGCTGTTTATTTCTCATCAGTGGCGTCTCAAATAGGGATAACTGAGATATATATTAATTGTTAATAACGATTTTAATCAATAGTTTTATCTCTTTAATTAAAACAATTAATACACAATAAAATTAGAATTTCATCTTAACAATAAGTGAAAATATTCAAATTTAATTTAACAATATTTTACAACATTTGTTGAAAATGCCCAGCAGAAATCATAAATACGGCGACCATGAAATATGTATTTATAAAAAGCCCCACCCCATATTGATATAGCCACAACCAACATGTAAAATACACTAAAATTTGTGGCGGTAAATTCAAACTGCCCTCGATCATTTACAATCACACTGTATATAGGGTGGGTTGAAACACAGCCACAAGCAAATTTTGTGCTACAGTTCGTCCAACCGATCTTTTATGTCACGTGATTATTCGAGTATTCAATAAATGACATACGCTTAAAATGCTATCTAGGTGATTTAGGTGTTGGTGAAATGGAACACATTTAAGGTTGTTGATGTAAAACACAACATGCGTTTTAAAATTCTCTGTGTGATAGACAAAGATAAAAACCGTACACGCATGTCCGAACTTGCGTTCGTTTTTCTACTACGTTACTCAAATCTCACAAACCGGTAACTGTCAAAATGTTCTGAAATCGTTTACTCGTACGTTCTTTTGATTCTTTGCTTATTCTTAAAAAACTGTTCTTTTAAGAACAAATTTTCGACAGTTTCGTTCTTTGATTGTAAGTAGATATTTTAAATTAATGCTGTTAATGTTATAATTATTATTGAACAACAAATTATAACTATAACCTATAATTTTTAGATAATGCCAGGTAAAAGGTTAAATACCCAAGCTCAAGAGCTTGTACTAAACCTAATTGATTATTTTAAATTAGAAAAGGCTGCCTACCTCACCAATAACAAATTTAAGTGTGGTAAATAATTAAAATTTCACAGCTTTATAGTAATTTCATAGCAGAACGCAATTTAAATAGCCCGCTCTTTTATCCGTCAACGCCAATTTTTATTTTCATGGAACTAGAAACCTCATTTGACTAGCTATTAGTATTTACATCTTAAACCAAACGCATTACTTGTCACGTGACATAAAAGATCGGTTGGACGAACTGTATGTAAATGTAAGGTTAGGGTGACTTCCAATGTAACCTGAAGCGGTGCAACATCATTTTAAGTATATTCATATTAGACTTAAGTTTGTTTAAGTGTTGGTTCGATTCTCTATTGGATAAATTCTATTTCTGCTTAAAACCAAGATACCTGATCAATACAGGCAATTCATAAGAATTAACTGCATCTTCGATTTTGTAATTCTGGCTTGTTTTTATAGTAAACATGTAAGTACCGTCGTCGTTGTAAAGTTACATTCACCTACTTTTCAGAAATGGAATAAAAATAAAGTATTAAAATGTTAAGAAAATCAGAAGTTATTTCTGGTTATACTGGAAATGATACAAATTCATTGTAATCTTATTTGCATATGGGCTAACTTTGCAAACAATATATGAGCATACATTTTAGAATAAAAAAAATTGCTTCTTCCTGTAGTTCAACCCACCCTATGTATATAGGGTGCTCATCTAACCAATATTTCTTCGATACCACCTATATTATTAAAGTTATAAAAAAGTATCAAAGCAACGATTAGGTGCAACTACCAAATTTTAATAACTGTACAAAATTTCTATGAAACGCCACTGGAAACATCTACCTTTGCTGAAATTCTTTACTAGATTATGTACAGGCGCGTAGTTCAGTAATAAAAAATACGAATTCAAGTGAATTTTAATAGAACTGCGAAATTTTTATGTGACGCCACTGGCTGCACAATCATTGTTGGTGTCCCTAAATAACGTCTCAACAGCGTGCGCAATTGCGCATGCCGCATTCTCTGTAATAACATCCTTGAATTATTCACAGTGGCGTAGTACACAACGCAATTATAATAATATTGGTACATGCAAGGTATTCGGTACATTACAATCTAAAACCAAAGGTTTTAGAGCTATTCAACCGCTTAGAACAATTTTTGTAGAAATTTGTGGCTTTGCCCAAACATTATACGACTTTCGTTTACAACACTAATTACTGTTCTTGTGAAACATAACTTAATATAGTACACATAGCAATATACTTTATTCCTGCATTTTTAAATGGAATACCCTGATCATTATTTCATAATGTTATTTGATGTGGGCATCACTTATGGTATCTTAAATTTATAGTTGCTGTAGTACTGAACAATTTAATGTTTTCAAATTTTAATGTAGTATTTATTCCTGTTTTGTACATAATTATTCAGTTATAAATGGTTTTACCTGCGAAATCATTTACATTTATATCACTAGACCGTTGAACAATAACCAAATTACAGAACAATCAAACTTCAGGGTCACCCTGTTATTGCAGACGTTGAAACGGTTATCCCTACTCATATTTTACAAAAAAAAAAACTATTATTATTAGTTTGAAAGCATGGAGTGTTGAAATTGTGTGTGTACATTTTCTAAATATTTTTAAGTTTCTTTTTGTTTAAATGAACGGTTACTCTGTCAATTATAGCAAATCTACTACACCGATTTCCAAAATATTGAGAGTTAAATGGAATATAAGTTACCTGCTTATCAGTGTTTGATGCTCGTTTTCCCAAAGAATATTAAATAGGAGTTAAAACCTGTTACTGGTCAGTTACTTTAAAATCAAATCACTTGCTTAGGAGTAGAAATTCCAAAAATTTTACACGGAAAAGTTGTAGATATTTGTTAGAAATATTTACAAAAAGTATAATTGAAATTGGGCATATTTTGGGGAAAACTAAAACAGGATTCAAGTGGAACCTATTAACTCATTTTTTATTTTGCTACGTACAAATGTTGAAATTTTGGTAGCTGCTACTACTCATATATTTTAATGTTTAAGATTATTTTTGTTTCTGCACAATGTTTTAAAGATACTGATTTCCATTCAGAAACACTTGAAAAAGATACCATTATTCAACATGAAACACCTAAATTTGAATTATCAAGAAAATGATGGGTTAGAGAACTTGAAACCCGGGTGCCTGCTTTATCTATTTTTGTTACGAAAAATAATATGCTTGAGTCAACTATGTAAGGATGTAATAACTGTTTTGCCCGAACACCCAAATGATACGTTCCTGATGTATGTAAAGAAACGAAATTACATTAAATTGATTTGTAGCTGCAGATTTTCAAAAACACACATATGAATTCTTTCTTTTTTTACTAAATTTGGGAATATTGCTTCGACTTACCATTCACAATACTTTAGAAATAACCCACAACAAACCTGTCACTTTAACAATAAACCATCAACTCTTCCGTAAGAATTTTACTTTTGGAGAAAGTGGTTCGATTATCGGATTATATAAAAGTTAGTTTTATACAACAAAATGTTAATTTAATGCTTACTGTTTACTTACAAAGCTTAAGATAACCTAACTTCGAGAATACTGAAACGTACGAATTACCATCGATGGCACTTATTGTTTTATTTATAACTAATATCACAAAACATAGAACTCAGGCACGTTTGACGTAAAACTACAAATTCCAATTAACAATAACGCGATCATTATCTGTTAATCATCTCCGTTTTTGCTATTTAAATGACGTTCAGTCGCGTGACAGTTGGTAGCTGTTATACAGATTATTTCTTATACTAGACATTGTTTATACAAAATGATACATTTATATGAAATCGATGTAGAGCAATCTTAAGAAATTTGTTAATTGTTTGCTGCCTTACTTCGTTGAAATTCATACTTTATATATTAATAATAATAAAAGGCAATTTCAACAGGTATTTATTTTTATTTTGGCTTTATACGTATTTCGACATACAATATGTCATTATCAAAAGCATTTAATGAAGTAAACATTTGTAGTTGCTTGGGTAACAGCACACTGGATCTTGGTTTTGGGCTTGGCTCAGGTCTTCTATTCCAAAACTTC
>JABXWE010044164.1:0-13451 GCA_014611495.1 Limonius californicus | reverse complement strand
CACACAAAAACTGGTCTGTTTTTACCTTAACTTCCGGTGGAGGCAGGCACAATTCCGGGAGGGTTGATTTCCAGATGCAAGTACAGTCGAGAAAGGGATATTTTCCCCGGTCCGGGAAAAATGTAGAAGGCCTCAGGAAACCAGGGGGGACGAAACGTGGGTAGATACACTCCTGGGGAAGTAGATTATTTCCAACAATCACCTTTTCACGGATTCCAACGCTTCTTATCCGAATGAATCGAAGAAAAAAAAACAATCACAGTTGATTGTTCTGTAATCAGGTTACACTGTTAAAACTGATATAAATCCGACTCATTTTGTCGAAATGATACTGTTTGCCTAAAGCAGTATTCGGTACGATACTTAATTTAACAGGTGCCGCGAAAAAAAACCCGCTCTACATGAACGTTCGTCTCGGACCCAAGCTTGTAGCCCACTCGATTTATTTACGGCCCTTCCCTTAAGATGTAATTTGGGAAAAACCGGAGCCAGGAACAGTCGAAAGCTGACTGAAAAACGCAACGGGAATCTGCACCTTCCCCGACAAAAATTGCACCATATTTCGACATGTGATGAAATGTTCTAGAATAAGGGACACGTGAGTTCTCGGAAATGCTTAAAGTCATGCGCCGGAAAAACAAGAATCGGCAATTTCGACATAAAAGGAACTATCAACATAACTCAAACTTCGAAAGACAAAACAAAATAGCGAGACGGTAACCCAAAATAAGACTGCAATTAACATAACGTTATTAATTCTTACGAAGCGGCAAACAAATTACGGAATTAATTCATATAAAGCGGCAAATTTGAAACGAACATAACAAGTGACCTGAAGTTAACTAACTGTACAATATTCCGCAGCTCCCATATTTTTCATGCAAAAACAAGTACTCAACAAGTTAAACTTTCAAATATTTAGTAAGGCGTTACAGACAAACTGCGCCAGTAATTAATTAATACGCTTTTGTATATATTCCAGGTTTTTATCACGTTCACACAATTTTAGTAACGTCTTTACAGCCCGTTTCGAAAAACATGCCATTTATGCAGATATTTTAATCTCAGAAATGTTTCACATCATAATTGATAATTCTAACAGGTAGGGCATATTAAAAAATTCAAGATATATATTATAAGTCAGATTCATAGTTTTTGAACAATGGGACCTTAAAAAGGTATACACAATCTCAGAGACGGGCTTGATTACTAACTAAAAGATAATTTGACAGTTCTTTAACGCGAATAGTAGTCACAAATAGTAATGAATTTCTTAGAGCGGTTTTGACAACTACTTTTTTGAAAGTACCGTAGAACCCTGGAACGCGCCACTTCTACAGTAAATTAATGTCTTCCATAAATGTTACTGTACACTATTAAGGGCAAAATAGGTAGAGAAATAATCTTCGCCAAATATAAATGTGTATTTAGATCAACTTCAACTGGAAGTAGAAGTTAGTGTCACAATTTTAACATGTTTTTTACGTTTCGCCACAGGAAATTGGGCTTCTTCAGAAAATAATTCATATAAAATAAAACAAAAAAGACAAGATTAGATTAAGGAACGCATTATTCTTTTGCAAACACTTACCATTAATATATATATTGAGATGGTATCGCGTAGCTTAATTAATTATTTATTTATATAAATAAAGGATACATGCATATTAAATCACACCTTAAGGGTTGTTTCTTTTGTGGAAGGTTTCTTTCGATTCATTTAGATACAGACTTGTTTCTTGTTAGATTGAAATTACAGTTGAGGCATATGCTATGGTGTTTAGCACAAAGAATGAGTTTACAAAAAAGTAACCAACACAAGAAGATTTTATAAAGGAGACATCAGCTGTCTGGAAGGATTTAATTTGTAGCAGTTTGGAGTTCAGAGATGGACGAAAATTCTGGAGAGTGCAGTTAGTGATACTGAAATCAATTTGAGTGTTATAAGTGGCGTCAAATTATACTAACAACTTAATGGTCAATTTATATGTTTAGATTTATTTTAAAATTTATTATTAATATCAATTTACTATATTGCAAAATTCTGGTATATATGTGTATGTATCTATAGAGATTTATTATTATTTTATGTTTACAAAAAAAAAAGAGATAATTAATATTTTTTCGTCTTTAAAAAAAAATAAATTATAAAGTATAAAAGGTTTTTCCTTATATATTTGAAGGGTTTGAAATGTGATAATACATAGTTCTTGAAATACAATTCATGGAGAGCTGCATACCTGAGAACTCCTAGTTATAATTTACATCGAATAGAAGGACATCTGCAAGACGTCGGAAAGGTTTTCCTGAGGCGCAGGTTGGAGAGTCCGGATTCCTTTTGAGACTGGCCCATGTCAAAGTAAGTTTAACATTTACCAATATGGAATGATTAATGATAACTATGATAAGAAGAACATATGACATTTTACCTGTGAACGTCAATATTATCTTTGATATTTAAGTGTTGCGTTAACTTGGAGAAAAATAATTCATATAGCACTAGCCGACTGTATTTGCATGATAGCAAGATAAAGTAAGTAAATAATTCTTACCAATGTATGTCATACGAAATAAGCAATTTTGACACATTCAGAACCGACTACTGAGGTGATTTTTATGCACTACCGAGCTTATAACCGTGGTATTTGTATTGGTATAAATATTGTATAAACTTATTTCGGCTATCTCATATTTAGCCTGGCGCCCAAAGTTAAATTGTACTTCATAACATTTGAAAACACTTATAAAGTTTTATGTTATTTTTAAAAATTGTTTAAACCAACATAATTGATAATTTAATTTATTCATTTAAATTCAGTCACTATCAGTCATCTCAATATATATATATATAATTTGAAATAAAGATGACATGAACAGTTTCCAGTATGGGAAAGTCCAGGGAGGCAGTCGCGTCCACTTATTCCTCTCTGAAGTTGGTATCAAAAACATGGTTTTTGAAGGCTTAAACAGCTTCCTGAGGTGATGAAAATTGTCGTTAGGCGATAAATCAGGCGAATACGGGCAATGAGACATTGATTCGATGTTTTTTCCTTCAAATAATCAATTGTTTGACGTGCTGTGTGAGAGATGGTATTGTCATGATGAAGAATGATGCGACGTTTTGGGTTGTTTTCTTGATTTCGTTGATGACTTCTGGCAAACAAATTTTTGTATATCACTGGGCGTTAACTGTTCTTCGATCCTCTAAAGCAGGGATGAGCAACCTTTTTTTTACAACGGGCCAACTACAAATTTAAAAATGTTGTGCATATAAGAAACGTATTACAATATGAACACTAGATGATAAACACAAATTATCTCGTTATTAACAAAATAAACAAAATAGCAACTCTATAAAAAAAGTACAAATAAGACATATAACAGAAATAGTATTTACAAAATCAAAAAGCAATTATTATGGGAAAAAATCTTAAACAAATTTTAATGAGAAGTTTGTCATTGCTTCTTTGCAACCAATTGGTCTATACAGGGTGTATCAGAAATAGGTAGAAATATTAAATCCGATGGTAGATTACAATATACCGGGTGCCCGGATTTCGTAGGAACAACATGGGTATCTTTCTTATTATTAAAGATGGAGATTTGGTTAAATAGACAATGTTATGCAGGTTTGAATGCTGATTCAAATTTCGTTGACAAAAATGTTAAATTCCGAATCGTTTAGAAATTATTTTAAAAAAACTGAAAATCACGATTTTTTAAAAAGGCGAATATTTCCATTATTATAAAAGATATGGAGAAAAGTTTTATATAAAAGTTATTTAATTTAATGAGACAAAGTCAAAAATCATGTCAAAATAAAATTCAAGATGGCGGTGTCCGATATATCAATATACACTTTCTTATCGTAAATGGACGGCATATTGTTTTTTCACATGGATAAATACAATTGTTGTTTCTCTTTTCAACGATGTATAACAACCTATGTCTGAATACAAATTTATAAAAAATATTAATTGTTTTAATTCTAAATCAAGTAGCCCGGAATAACAATGGATAATAAAAAAACAAAATTTATTTATAACAGTGAACTGTAATACAAACTCAACCATGAAAACAATAATCAACAATGTTAAATTACTCAAATAATCCGCCATTGTTTGCAATGCAAAGTTGGCACTGTTTCTGAATACTATTAATTACTTTATGGATAGTATTGCCATTATTACTGTGAAATGCCTCAAGCACTGCTTCCTGGAATTCTTCAACGTTGTTGTATGTAGGACCATAGACTTTATTTTTAACGGTGCCCCGCCCCACAAAAAGGTATCACAAGGAGCCAAATCAGGTGATCTTGCAGGCCAACGTACCGTTCTATTAGTTGCAATTACCTCTCATTAAATCGCTCATTTAAATAGTCTATATCGGCACGAGTATTATGCGAAGGACACCCATCCTGTTGAAACCACATCTGTCTAGTTGTTTCTAGTGGCAACTCTTCTATTAAATCTTCGATCTCATCTTGTAAAAAAGAGAGATACCTTTGTCCCGTTAAACTACCATTAAAAATAATGGGGCCTATTAATCTATTATTTATTATACCGCACCAATGATTGAAACCGAATGTAACTTGGTTGCGAAATGGATGAGTTAGCTGTAAATTAGTTTGAGAGTAGTAATGCTTATTATGTCTATTAAACATGCCACAATTGATAAACATAGTTTCATCTGTCCACAAAATGATATTTTTGAAATTGAGATTTGAGTTCACTTGGCCCAAATACCAGTTGCAAAAGTGCAGTCTTCTTTCTGCATCTCCAGGTCTAAATCTTTGAAATGGTGTAAATGTATACAATAAAAATAAATTTCAATGATTGGTGTGGATTATTTGAGGTATTTAACATTGTTGATTATTGGTTTTGTAATTGAGTTTGTATTACAGTTCGCTGTTACAAATAAATTTTGTTTTTTTATTATCCATTGTTATCCGGGCCTACTTGATTTAGAATTAAAACAATTAATATTTTTTATAAATTTGTATTCAGACATAGGTTGTTATACATCGTTGAAAAGAGAAACAAAAATTCTATTTACCCATGTAAAAAAACAATATGGCATCCATTTAAGATAAGAAAGTGTATATTGATATCTCGGAAACCGCCATCTTGAATTTTATTTTGACTTTGTCTCATTAAACTAAATAACTTTCATATAAAACTTTTCTCCACATCTTTTATAATAAAGGAAATATTCGACTTTTTAAAAATCACGAATTTCAGTTTTTTTTGAAATAATTTTTAAACGATTCGGTATTTAACATTTTTGTCAACGAAATTTGAATCAGCATTCAATCCTGCACAACATTGTCTATTTAACCAAATCTCTATCTTTAATAATAAGAATGATACCCATGTTGTCCCTACGAAATCCGGGCACCCGGTATACAAACTAGAAAAAACATTTCTTTGGCAGTGGGACCCTTAAGATATGAGAAAATAATAATTGAAAATTTGACCCAAAATTATTTGAGTACCGCAGAATAATAACAAAAATTTGAGTTCAAAGACATGTTATGCAAAGGAGAGTAAGATAGAAGTGCAAAAAAATTTCTTATCACCTGCCACCAACCAATACTATTAGGTAGGTCAGTAATTTCTATTCAGTCTGTTGTTGAAGCTGGCAAGCAGTGTTTCTACCAAAATGGAAAATTTTACGAACATTGAACTTACTGATGTTGTTCTTATGTACGGGGAAGCTCAAAGAAACGCTCTAAGGGCAAGGCAAATGTACTTAAAGCGATATCCTCAGCGCCGCATTCCAAACAGCCGTACATTTACTAGAACAGTCCAACATTTACGGGATTATGGCACGTATCAACCACAAAACCATCATCGCGGTCGTTCAAGAGCAGAAAAGGTTGTTAATGTAGAACAGCATGTCTTGGAATTAGTGGAGGAAAGTCCTAGTGTTAGCACTAGAAGACTTGCGTTACAAACTGGTGTTTCCCATTCTACTGTTTAGCGGATTTTGCGGGATCAGGGACTACACCCTTACCACGTTCAACGCGTTCAAGGTTTGCAACCGCGGATTATGTACGTAGGCACGATTTTCATGAATGGCTTCTTCAAAAGTGCAATTTTTATGAAATGGGAACTGCTTTAAAATGTATCCATATATTTTTTGTAATTTAAAGGCCTTATTTCTAATTTAACACATAGAAATATATATTTAGAAAGTTAATCTTTGACGGGCCGTTGCTCATCCCTACTCTAAAGAAATGGTTGCGACATGTCCAGTACAACCGAAGAAATAAGCGATCATTTTCTTGGAAGTGCTTCGTGAACGAACAACTTTTGTGGGATTCGGTTCATATTGGAACACCCAAACAGAGAATTTTTGCTTAGTTTCCGGTACATACGAATATATCCAAGTTTCTTCACCTGTTGTGATGTTGTATACGGATTTTGCAGTTCCTCGGCCGAAGTTTTTGAGCGTCTCCTTACACCAATTAACACGAGCCCTTTTTTGAGCTTCGATAAAATTATGCGGAATTCATTTGGAACAGATCTTTTTCACTGCTTTTCATGCAAAATCGAATGTACTGCAGTCTTGGATATGCCTAAGGATGCCGCTATCTCACTGTAAGTCACATGCCGATCTTCTTCAATCATGTTGCGCACAGCATAGATGTTTGTTGGAATAACAACCGATTTTGGTCGACCTTCACGAAATTCATCACTGACGGACGCCCGACCACGACCAAATTCTGCAAACTAATTGTAAACAGGTTTTTCTGATGGTGCTTCATTACCAAAAGTTGAACGAAGCGATTCTATGCATTGTTTTTGAGTTAGCCCTTTACTAAAATCGTAAAAAACATCCAACGAAAACCTTCACGTGAAATTTCCATTTTTTTTACAAAATTGCTTTCTTTAAACGCTCACTGTAAACAAACTACTCGTTCAATTCCTAAGTTGCCACTGTTTTCACAATATCGAATGTCAACTTTTACGAAAATGGTAATGACACATCTCCATAGCGCCACCTAGTGGCCGTTTGTAAAAACTTAAAAGGTTGCCCGCGTACTAAAATATCTCGTAACATCGTTGAAGAACAAATGTAGGATGAGAAGACATTCCTGAAATATCAGAAGATGAAATATAAAACGCCCTTAAATCCACAGAGGAGAACAAAGCACCGGAAAACGATGGAATTACGAGAAAATACTGAAGGTGTAAATATTATGCTAGGAAAAGTGAAAGATTTATATAAAATGTTTTTTAAAAAAGAAACCATTCCATCTAGCTTCACTTTTTTTTATTCTTTCATTCATACTACAGTCCTCCCCCCACCCGGAACCGCTTTCGCATAGCTTCAGGGGGTGCGAGCGTCCCTTACATATTAACCATTCATGCAACATGCACCCTAAGCTTAACTAAGTGTAATACGGTCTCCTCAGCCGGGGTTTGACCCCGCAGCCGATTGAACGGCATTTCACTGTGACCTCAACTGACAGCGCGTATTCGCACTGCCACATCGAGGTTCCATATCTTTCTAGCACCAAGCAGCAGTAATCTTAATACCTAAAACCTGTATGACACGACATTTAATTTTGTACAAAATTGACACGTAAATTTATGTGAAAATATTTAACACCGTTTCATACACAAAATTCATGACTTAAGTTTTATGCTAAATTTTCATGTAAATTATTTAGAACGTGTTTTAAAATTGGAAGTAAATGCGCGTGAAAAACCAAGTACAAGTGGCTAAATCAAACAGAAATACAGTGCATGATGGCTCCACAGCATATTTTAATTTCACGAGGAGGAGGCAGAGTTAATGGATGAAGCCACATTTAAAAATTTCAACGGATGGAGGGAAAATTAGTGGATGCTAGGAATGTGCCTTGTTTATTGTTCGGTGTCGGTCTCGTAAGTATGCAGCCAATTTTATCTAAATTCAAACACGTATCTGTATACACTATAATAACAACCTCTTAACTAAAACAAAATAACAAATACAGGATAATCTCAAAGTGAGATGAAAAATTAACACAACCAGCTGTTTTACAAAATACCAGTGTGTGCTGCAAACCCATACCATGTAATCGCAAAATATCACTCAAACTTTATTTAAACGCAACGTACGTGCTAAATTTAAGATTAAAAATGACCAAAGTTGCAAACAGGAAATTGCAAAACTTGTGATATTTTCATAAACATTTAACAGAATATTTATTTACAAATTTACACGACAATTTAGCATTGAATTTAAAGTGGTGTCATACAAGCTTAACAAAGGAAACATGCAGCAAATAGAAAATTACCTCTCACAGTAAGTCTGTTGTCCCAACTGCATAAAACATTAGTGAAAATAATAACTAGCAGACTGCACCCGAAAACAGACTTCTATCAATCACTAAAACAGACAGGTTTTCTGTATTTCTTTTAACACTTATGACCATTAAAATCTGTAAAAATATTATTGGAAAAACGCGAGAGTATAACATACCATTTATATGGCATTCATAGATTATGAAAAAGCCTTTGATTCTATCGAAACTGGTTTCATACTAATATTCTTGAAGCCTGTTTAGGTGATCTAATGGTTAGCGCACTTACCTATGGATTCAAGGCACGCGGGTTCGATCCTGGTTGAGGCCGGGGAGATTTATCAGATGGGGAAAAAACTGAAAGTGCGCCTTCTCTCGGATAAGAAGTAAAGTTGTAGATTCCTTGCCACTGCGATGTGTGACATGTCAGAAGGACTGTTGGAGTTGGAACAGTAAGATCAACCTGGAGTATATTTGGTCAACTGTAGCACATTTTAAAATCAACAGTACCGGCTATCATCAAAAGGAATGTCTTCAATTTGTGCGTTATTCCAATCTTTACATATGGCTGTGCAACATGGAGCTTGACAAAAGCTAACAAGAGAAAACTGGCGATTGCACAGCGTGCCGTGGAACCTAAAATACTCTGAATAACACTAACGGATCATCAAATCAACGAATGGATCAGGAATCAAACCAAAGTCGAGAATGGTAGTACTAAACGCGGCGCAGTTGAAATGGAATTGACTGGCTATGTTTTTTCCCATTCATTCATACCACCGCCCCCCCCAGGAACCGCTTTCGCATTGCTTCAGGGGGGTGTGGGCGTCCCTTACATACTAACCATTTATGCAATATGCACCCTAAATTTAACTAAGTGAAATACGGTCGCCTCAGCTGAAGTTCGAACACCCAGCCGATCGGACCATATTTCACTGTGACCTCGAGAAACAGCGCGTATCCGCACTGCTCCACCGAGGCCCCCTGGGCTGGCCATGTTGCAAAAATCCGAGAAAACAGAGTGACAGGAACAATTTTAGAATGGAGGTCAACATTCGGAACAAGAAATATCGGTCGGCCAAAAACAAGGTGGCGAGATAATATGAAAAAAATCATTGGAATCCAATGAGTGGCCGCATCAAAGCCCAAAAAAATTGGGAGACAAATGGGGAAGACTGATTGCTGACGACCTTGCAATATTACAAGACAATGAAGACGACCTACAGCGTGTCATCAACTATCAAAAATATGTAAATCTATGATCTTACTGTGTTTTAAAATAAAACCAAAACAATGGTTTTTCATGGAAAAGATCCAGTTAGAACTAAAATATGCATTGATGGTAAAAATATTGAACTATCATGGACGAGACATTGGTTATGATACGAATTATGACATACAAAATAAGACGTACCGATTTTAATATACAGTGTGTTTCACTTTTCACCTACACCCTCCTGAATCTATCTTATTTGTTTTCAGGTCGATTTCAAATTTTGGTGAATTGTAACGTGTGATTTCTGACGCATAGTGTATATCAGGAGTGGTTTTCCATGTCAGCGTTTTGGGCGGCATATTTTCGGGTTTCGAATTTAAAAACCTGTTCTCATTTTTGTGTTCTGCGCATCCATTGGGAATTTTCGGATCTCGGACCGCAGTCAGTTGGATTAGTAAGAAGAACGCTTTCTATTCTCAAGAGGTGCAGACTTGAATTTTTAGTTAAGGTCGTTACGACACGGAAGATTATTCCAATTTGTGAATTTTCAAGTGATTAGGGGAAGTTTAAACACGGTAGTGTGATAGTAAATTTTTCCCTGGGAGTAATCCTAATTTAGTGCACTGAGGAGAGTTTTTCTTTCTGCCAATTTCACAACTTATGGTAAGCTTAGAAGGTCCTTATTCCACTTGTTTTCTTTTCTAAGACAGTTGAATTTATTTAGGCAAGCAAACGGCAGCCGGAAGAGTGGAAAAAATCCGGATTCTGATCGCATTTATAACAACGTGGGAAATTTCGAGATTCCAGGCTGGAAATTCCAGTGCAGGAACCTTCGGCGGTGCATGAATAGCAGATGGGCGTACATCGAGTCCATCGGGGTAAAGAAAACCCGCGTTTAAGGTCTGTTAGTTACTTTTTACCTTACCTGCGTTGGGTTGATAAGTTCACGGAATTTCGAGAACTAGCCAAAAACGGACAACTGCAACTTGTTTGATTGCGTAGTCGTATTTATATTGAAACATAATAAATGTTCGACAAAATTTTTGTATTTAGTTAAATATTTTATTTGGAAACATTCTTGTTCATATTTAAATCACTTTTGTATATTGAGAACTTGTTAAATGGTCTGCAGATTACGAGATAATATTTTCTGATTTAAAGTTCAAACGAAAGGGGGAATTTTGCGTAAATTTATAATTATCCGTGCGCATATACCATTTATTTTGGGTAATTAATCTAATTTTGCGTATACGAGGCCTCGCAATATCGTCGATTCTAGACGGGAATTCAGTGGTTTGTTTCACAAAATTATTTTTTTTATTAGCCCGCAGTATCCCATTGTTGGGCATGGGCCTCCCCCATAAGGGGGAAAATTATACTAGCCTTTAAAGCGGATATTATGACAATTTAAAATGTAAATAATTTTACTGTAAACCAGTAACTTACTACGATCAAAAATACCTGGGAAAAATGGAAAAATTACAGCAGACCTAATTTTACCGAAAAAAGTTATTTAAAAAAGTTGTTCAGAATTTTAAAAATAGCCCAAATTCAATTTTATTTATAATAATTTATAATATTTCTATGATAAAACAATTAAATTTCCATTTTTGTCTTAACAAAGGGAACCATGAGAAACAAATAGTAGTTTAAAAAGAGTCAATTAAATTTATGTATTTTAAATTGAGGGTCCTGTAAATACACCTAACCGTTGCTGAAAAAGTAGAAATAGTGTGTTTGGTCGGTGGAAATGTTTGTTCATTCGGAGAAGCAGCGTGAACGGGAATTTAACGGAAGACATCCGCAAAGTAGAATTAGTTTCAAATCCGTTGTTGATATTAACAATGCAATTGGTTTTTTAATCAAGCTCTCGATGAAATTGCATTGCAGGAAGTGTAATAATCCAAGAGGCGCAATAGTTAGGTGTATTCCAGCCATTATTTAACTTGCTGTTTAAATTTACAAGACCCTTAATTTAGAGTTCATAAACTTAATTGACACTTCATACATTTTCTGTGTTTCGAGGCACTCTTTGTAAAGACAACAACGGAATTTTAATTCAATTATCATGGAAATATTATAAATTTTTATTGGATTTTGGCTATTCTTATGATTCTGAACAAGTTTTTTAAATATCTTTTTGTACGACTCACATAAAAAATAATATTTTCACTCCATAGTTACCTGACTTAAAAATTTTTTTTTTTTTACTAGTGTTAAAAATGTTTTTAACACTAGTGTTAAAAATTACAGAACTGCAACAATTGTAACTATATTTATTTATTATCAAAATACACATAACTTAATTATATTTTTCCACCATTAACATTTACAGTAAAGTTTGAACAGTTATTAATACTAAAGCTGTGGCGTTTCACTTTCCATTATAAAAGCTTGATTCATTTACAAATCAATACAAAATAAAAACTGCACTTCACTTAAATTGACGTTACTAATAAACAGTAACCTTTTGTTTCACGTCTCACCGCCAAAAACTAATTGATTATTTTGTGCAAATATTAATTTTCAACAATGATTTTTTCTTATTGAAAGGCGGAGTCGTACAAAAAAAGTTGTATGATGTACGTGTTAAAAATGCATTACTTTACTCGTAGGTTCCTCCACTCGGGCTGCCGCCCTCGTTTCGGAAACTTTCCTACTCGTAAAATAATTTTACATTTTTAACACTTGTATCATAAATAACTATTTTCTATAAAGCTAGACCTACTATGAGTTTTCAATTTTTTGCATGTATTTTTGATTGTAGTAGGCTACTGGTTTGCAGTAATATTATTTAAAAATTGTAAAAGTATCTGCTTTAAAGGGTAGTATAACTGACAAAAATTTAAAATCGAATCGTTAACAAATAAGGAAGATACAGGGGTGTGAAGATGAGAAGTGAAACATACTGTTCTGTATCAGCAGAACCTTGAAAACAAAATCAGGAAAGAAATGATGATGAAGTTTTAGAAGACTATGGATATGGACCTGTAACGCTGTATGACTCTGAGACATGGGTTTTGAAACAAAAAGATTCAATCCAATCCACCGAAATGCCATTTCTAAGAGCAGTAGATAGCTACACCAGAGCTGATACAATTAGAAACAATATGAGAAGTTCCTTAAAGGTGTCAGCAGTAAATGGTACCATTGACCTGAATATTGAATACTGGAATTCTAAGGTACAAAAAACAGAGAACTACCGCACACCCAAGATAGCATATTCCGACTGCCCCCATGGGAAAAGAGATCCTGGTAGACCCAGGAAAAGATGAAGCTGGGGAGTAATGTGAAGTCGGAGTGGGCCAAAAGGCCTATTCCCCGAAGGAGAAGAAAAAGATAGGGAAGGTCAGTGTTCAGTAGTGGACCAATGTATTGGCTTAGCGATAGTGATATGCTGACATGATTTGCATTACATATTCTTTCCATAACAGAATTAGTAGTAGTACACGCAATAACGATAGCATCGCAAAAACACTCATTAATGTTAAAAAATATTTAATACCAACACAGTAGAAGTCGGGGAAATGCTATGTGAAAGCTCGTATTTCAATTAGTTCACCGTTAAAAGCAATGCAAGTAAGAGGCATGTTTTTAAAGTAAGTACCGTTTTGATATAAAAAAATCAACAAGTAAATTTTTCAAACAAAACTTTATTTACCTGAAAGAGCATTCTTTCCACTACTTCTCTACATAATTTCCATTATTATTAAGGCACTTGTCGTATCTTGGGACCAGCTTTTGTATGCCGTCGTCAAAGAAGCTTGCCGCCAGACTGGACAACCACTGCTGCACAGACGTTTTTACTTCTTCATCATTGGAATGACGCTTCCCCGCCAAATGCGTCTTCAAGTGCAGAAACAAATGGTAGTCGCTAGGCGCTAGATCGGGACTGTATGGAGGATGGTCCAATTGCTCCCAGCCAAATGAAGTGATGAG
>JABXWE010044157.1:0-10295 GCA_014611495.1 Limonius californicus | reverse complement strand
AACTAATTTTATTCCAATACTTTTTCAACTATTTACCGTCTATACCAACAAAATATTTACTTTATACAGGGTGCCTCAGAAACAATGGGCCAGCGTTCAGTCATAGATTCTTTAGGTTAAAATAAACCGATTAAACCTAATATACCTTAGGCAGAAAGTCCTTCCTTAAGAAGTTATAGGGCCTTAAAGTTCAATTTTTTATTTTTTATTTTTATTGTAATTTCCACAAATCTAAAGATATTTCTTTCAAATTTGGTACACCTACTTACCATTATGCAATAAAGTGCCAGCAGCATTTTCATAAACCAAACTTAACTTTAAGAGGTACTTAACCTACCACACAAATCTTATATTAGCTCTAACTTTGTTATTAGAGGAAAAATTTGCAGTTTTCTTTTATTTTCTCAAAGATAATTAAAAAGTACAAAAACAAGGTACTCTTAGTTCAAACTCGTAAAGGCAACCGTTTGCCTTAAAATGCTTGTGCAAGTTTTGAGTTGCCGTTAGGACGTGCAATTATCAGGTAGCCATGATCACGTTTGAATGCGTTTGGATTGCGCAGGCGCGACTTGATCGTGATGACGATTGCAAGCTGTTTGTAAAAGTGTTTATTAATGCATTAGTAAGTGTCTGTCAAATTTCTTTGAGGTTGCTTCTTTATGCGCATTTCTATGGAGGTTGGAAATGGCGTTTACTATAGAAAATCCGACCACAGATATCGTCCGTGCTGTTATTCAATTTTTAGCCGCTGAAAGACGTCAACCACTAGAAATACATCAGACAATGAAAGTCGTCTATGTTGACTACAGCTATTTCCACATAGCAGAGCGTGAGTGGTGCAGGAAAATTCGACAACGAAGAGAATGTACTGAATATTTAGTTCGTACAGAGCATGTTTGTGTTACAACTTCAGATAAAAATATAGGATGTCTGGAAACTGCCTTACGTGCAAATAAACGCATTAAAATCAGAGAACCTCCCGAAATAATGAGCATCAGTACAGGAAGTGTTGCTAACTAATTTCCAAAAGAATTTTCGTTCGGCA
The DNA here is from genome assembly GCA_014611495.1 of Limonius californicus. Lineage (NCBI taxonomy): Eukaryota > Metazoa > Arthropoda > Insecta > Coleoptera > Elateridae > Limonius > Limonius californicus. The sequence goes on along the minus strand of JABXWE010044157.1, from coordinate 9,250 downwards.
TTGTCACTCCAGCGTTTGATGCTCTGCCAAGAAGAAAGCAATTCCCTTTTACACCGGATCGTTGTCGGTAATGAATCTTCGTGCTATCACTTTGAACCGAAATCGAAGCTTCAGAGCTTGCAGTGGAAGCATGCAGATTGTCCATAGCCGAAGAAATTCCGATGTCTGGAAACTGATTTACGAGCAAATAAGCGCATTAAAGTCAGAGAATTACCTGAAATGATGACCATCAGTACACGAAGTGTTGCTATCTGATGTCCAAAAGAATTTTCGTTCGGCATTGTCACTCCTGCGTTTGATGTGCCACCAAGAAAAAAAGCTATACCTTTTTACAGTGGAGCGTTGTCGATGATGAATCTTGGTGTTATCACTTTGAACCGAAATCGAAGCATCAGAGCTTGCAGTGGAAGCATGCAGATTGTCCATAGCCGAAGAAATTCCAATATCTGGAACCTGATTTACGAGCAAATAAGCGCATTATAGTCAGAAACCTTCCTGAAATGATGACCATCAGTACAGGATGTGTTGCTAACCGATGTCCAATAGAATTTTCGTTCGGCATTGTCACTCCAGCGTTTAATGTGCCACCAAGAAAAAAGCAATACATTTTTACAGCGAATCGTTGTCGGTAATGAATCTTCGTACTATCACTTTGAACCGAAATGGAAGCTTCAGAGCTTCAGTGGAAGCATGCAAATTGTCCATAGCCGAAGAAGTTCCGATGTCTGGAAACTGATTTACGAGCAAATAAGTGCATTAAAGTCAGAGAATTTCCTGAAATGATGACCATCAGTGCAGGAAGTGTTGCTAACTAATTTGCAAAAGAATTTTCGTTCGGCATTGTCACTCCAGCGTTTGATGCTCTACCAAGAAGAAAGAAATTCCTTTTTACACCGGATCATTGTAGGTAATGAATCTTCGTGCTATCGCTTTGAACCAAAATCGAAGCTTCAGAGCTTGCAGCGGAAGCATGCAGATTGTCCATAGCCGAAGAAATTCCGATGTCTGGAAACTAATTTACGAGCAAATAAGCGCATTAAAGTCAGAGAATTACCTGAAATGATGACCATCAGTACACGAAGTGTTGCTATCTGATGTCCAAAAGAATTTTCGTTCGGCATTGTCACTCCAGCGTTTGATGCTCTACCAAGAAGAAAGAAATTCCTTTTTACACCGGATCATTGTAGGTAATGAATCTTCGTGCTATCGCTTTGAACCGAAATCGAAGCTTCAGAGCTTCCAGCGGAAGCATGCAGATTGTCCATAGCCGAAGATATTCAGGTGTCTGGAAACTAACGTACGAGCAAATAAGCGCATTATAGTCAGAAACCTTCCTAAAATGATGACCATCAGTACAGGAAGTGTTGCTAACCGATGTCCAATAGAATTTTCGTTCGGCATTGTCACTCCAGCGTTTGATGCTCTGCCAAGAAGAAAGCAATTCCCTTTTACACCGGATCGTTGTCGGTAATGAATATTCGTGCTATCACTTTGAACCGAAATCGAAGCTTCAGAGCTTGCAGTGGAAGCATGCAGATTGTCCATAGCCGAAGAAATTCCGATGTCTGGAAACTGATTTACGAGCAAATAAGCGCATTAAAGTCAGAGAATTACCTGAAATGATGACCATCAGTACACGAAGTGTTGCTATCTGATGTCCAAAAGAATTTTCGTTCGGCATTGTCACTCCTGCGTTTGATGTGCCACCAAGAAAAAAAGCTATACCTTTTTATAGTGGAGCGTTGTCGATGATGAATCTTGGTGTTATCACTTTGAACCGAAATCGAAGCATCAGAGCTTGCAGTGGAAGCATGCAGATTGTCCATAGCCGAAGAAATTCCAATGTCTGGACCCTGATTTACGAGCAAATAAGCGCATTAAACTCAGAAACCTTCCTGAAATGATGAGCATCAGTACAGGAAGTGTTGCTAACTAATTTCCAAAAAAATTTTCGTTCGGCATTGTCACTCCAGCGTTTGATGTGCCACCAAGATAAATTGCAATACCTTTTTACAGCGGATCGTTGTCGGCGATGCATCTTGGTGTTATCATTTTGAACCGAAATCGAAGCTTCAGAGCTTGCAGTGAAAGCAAGCAGATTGTCCATAGCCGAAGAAATTCCGATGTCTGGAAACTAATTTACGAGGAAATAAGCGCATTAAAGTCAGAAAGCTTCCTGAAATGATGCGCATCAGTACAGGAAGTTTTGCTAACTGATGTCCAAAAGAATTTTCGTTCGGCGTTGTCACTCCAGCGTTTGATGCGCTACCAAGAAGAAAGCAATTCCTTCTTACACCGGATCGTTGTCGGTAATGAATCTTCGTGCTATCACTTTGAATCGAAATCGAAGCTTCAGAGCTTGCAGTGGAAGCATTCAGATTGTCCATAGCCGAAGAGATTCCGATGTCTGGAAACTGATTTACGAGCAAATAAGCGCATTAAGGTCAGAGAATTTTCTGAAATGATGATCATCAGTACAGGAAGTGTTGCTAACTGATGTCCAAAAGAATTTTCGTTCGGAATTGTCACACCAGCGTTTGTTGTGCCACCAAGAAAAAAGCAATACCTTATTACAGCGGATCGTTGTCGGTGATGACTCTTGGTGTTATCACTTTGAACCGAAATCGAACCTTCAGAGCTTGCAGTGAAAGTATGCAGATTGTCCATAGCCGAAGAAATTCCGATGCCGGGAAACTGATTTACAAGCAAATAAGCGCATTAAGGTCAGAGAATTTACTGAAATGATGATCATCAGAACAGGAAGTGTTGCTAACTGATGTCCAAAATAATTTTCGTTCGGCATTGTCACTCCAGCGTTCGATGTGCCACCAAGAAAAAAGCAATACCTTTTTACAGCGAATCATTGTCGGTAATGAATCTTCGTGCTATCACTTTAAACCGAAATGGAAGCTTCAGAGCTTGCAGTGGAAGCATGCAAATTGTCCATAGCCGAAGAAATTCCGATGTCTGGAAACTAATGTAAAAGCAAATAAGCGCATTAAAGTCAGAAACCTTCCTGAAATGATGCGCATCAGTACAGGAAGTGTTGCTAACTGATGTCCAAAAGAATTTTCGTTCGGAATTGTCACACCAGCGTTTGTTGTGCCACCAAGAAAAAAAGCAATACCTTATTACAGCGGATCGTTGTCGGTGATGAATCTTGGTGTTATCACTTTGAACGCAAACGAAGTTTCAGAGCTTGCAGTGGAAGCATGCAGATTGTCCATAACCGCAGAAATTCCGATCTTAAATTTTAGCGGCGAAAGTAATGTTAACCGTATTTTTTACTGTCAAGTTGTATTACCATTGGATTTTAAAGAGCTTGGTGTCAACATCAATGCTGAATGATAGTCGGACACGGTAAACACAGAAACGGTGTCATTCTTTTGCATGATAACGCTCGCCCCATGTAGCCCGAATATGCAAGACATGTCTACGCGTATGTGCTGGGAAGTGTTAGAAAATCCACCTTACAGCACCGATTTATCCTAGTGGGACTTTCATGTCTTTGGCTCATTAAAGCATTGGCTAAAGGTTCAGTGGTTCACTTCGGACGTTGAAGTGAAGACTGCTGTTAGAGAATGGTGCTGTCAACAGCCGCAAGCATTTTACCAGCAGGGAATCTACAGATTCCAGCCTCCAAACGTATTTCCGTTAAACGAAACTTGTACATTATAACAGAAATATTTAATATTATACAATGTAATATTTAAATTTAAACCTACAGTTTTTATCTTTTTGTCATAGAATTCACTAGTTTTCTTAATTACGCGAAACCATACACGAATCACAAATTTAATTAATTTTGCTTTGATGGGTTTTCCTTTATATACAGTGTTTGTTAAGCTTCACGAAGGTAAATATAATACATATCTTCTTATCCCGCAGATCTTGGAGGCATTTGGTGACGCTCATATTTCGGAGGTGGTTCAGCAACTGCTGAGGTGGCACGTAAACAAATAAAAAGGCCTTTGGTGTCTTAACTTGTGTTAACAATAATATTTAACCTACTGTTGCTTTTATAATTTCGTTTGTTACTTCTGGGACATCGTTTTGCAGCTTATAATCAATGAGGGAATGAACGTGTCTAGTTTTAGTGCTTGTATCTCATATTATCATTAACATTTTTCGTAAACTTCGCATAAACGTCAAGTACTTACAAATCACCTTATTACGAGGGTAATTTGAAATGTTCGCGGTCTGATAATGAAAAACTGTATTTTGCTGTTTGAAATTATTTTTATTTCGCAATACAGGGTGTCCCAAAACTGCTGGGACATAGAGCTACCACGTATTCTAGAAGTCAAAAGAAGGCGATTGGACCCAACTTTGTCATATACCAAAATATACCGTTTGCCCGTGAGAGGAGTTCAAAGTTTACTTAAAAAATCACATTTTTGTATGCTGTTCAGAAACGTGTGAACCAATTTTAATGAAATTTGGTACCTGGGCACATCACAGGAAGCCACTACTTTCAGTAACGAAAGAAACCCAAAGAAAATTGGAACATTGTTTTGTTTCGGGGGTGAAGTAGTGGACCCAAGTTTCACCAGTTGTTACAAATTTGCGAATAAAATCAACGGATCCTTCTTGAAACGTTCTAAACACTCTTTAGAAATTTGCATTCGAGTGCGTTTGTGGTCAATCGTTAACAAACACGGCACCCATCTTGCAGACAGTTTTTTCATCCAATAATACGAAACGAGAATTCATTTGAAATACCCATAGGCAAAGTAATTTCAGCCACCTTTAATCGGCGGTCCTTCAAAACAATATCGTGCACTTTATTGATGATTTCCGGTGACGTGGCAGTTTTGGTTATCTTCTAAGCTTGTACGACCACGTTTAAATTCTGCAGCCCATTTTGTTACTGTTGTTAATGAAGGTGCAGCATCACCTAACACACTTTTCATCTCGCTAAAAATTTCCCTAGGTGTTAAAACATTTTTAAAAAGAAACTTTATCACGGTACGATGTTCAGTTTTGTCCATTTCTAAAAATATACACAGATTTGTTTATTAAACCCGCTGTTGACGACAGTCTACTTGGTAGATCGATGTGACATTTGACAGTTATACATAAATAGAGCCCAGCATTGCAACGAACCGAAAATTTTATGTTTCGCAACGCCATCTGTATGTCAGGCCACGAACATTTCAAATTATCCTCGTATTCACTTGAAAGAATGATTACAAAATCGACTATGAGAATCAGCAGATAAATCACTTTCATGATGATAATTAGTGATGACATTAGTGATATAGTAATTAAATGCAAATAGTTGAAGGCAGTTAGCGAATCATGCGAAAAATGGGCTTCTGTGATGCAGGACTTTTTAAAATTACTATACTGTAGTATATCTACAAGAATGTAAATATTTTTTTCCAGATTTTTGAATGATTTTAAAAGGTATTACGCACCTGTATTATTTACGGAATGCGTAACCATAGCTCCCATAATCTGTATGGATATGTACGTTATAATGAACAGGTAAGTTTTGCCTATGGTTAGTTAAATACTATTAACCCATTTGGCCCTACCGTCCTTTTAAAAGTACGGTGGGTATCCGTGCCCTATATCATAGTACAGGTAGTAGAATACAGGTGGTGCCACTTTTCATCCATCCTTTAGTGTATTGAGAAGTATTGTGTACCGTGTGCTCGTGATTGTTATTGTTTGTTTATGTGTTATACACGTGTGTTTGCCGTTCTATTTATAGGCCTACTGCAATGGATAACTGGAGGTAAGTTAGTATAATTGTTATTAACATTTAAGCTTGTATTATATTATATTTGGGGACGTTATAGACCTATTAACTTATTTAGTACCATAACCTCAAATTTTTATTTAAATTTTGCAAAATATATAACAAACAAGAACGCCGTCCTTTTTAAAGGACGGTAGGTTTATCCACTACTATCGATAAAAATATGTTTTTCTCTTTTAGTTATTGGAAAAAGCCACTTAGTTTGGTACAGTTGCTGGAAGAGATAGAAAAAGATGACACTGCTGAGATTCCAGAGCAAATTACAATTTTTCCACCAGAAAATGCCAATGAAGATTGCGACACTGACGAAGATTCGGGGGATGAAAATTTTGTTGTACTAAACAATTTGCCTGGGCCGCAACTCAGGGCCGAAGTAGAAGTTCAAAGGCAAGTAGAGGAGTCAGATAGTGATAGTGATGATGATAAACCTCTATCATCATTTGTGCAACGAATGCCGAAACTTTTAAAAAAGTTAAACTATAAACAGAGCGATTTGGAAGTAGCGATTTCTGATTGGAAAGTTCCTTCATCCGTGCAAAACAATATTTCACCTGCTGCCACTTTTCAATTGTTTTTCGATGAAGAAGTAACAAACCAGATTCTGAATTTTTCCAATACATTTGCCCAGCAAAAAAATCGTGCAGGGGATATTACACGAGACGAACTACTCTGTTTTATTGCAATACTTCTTCTGAGTGGCTATGTACCTCTTCCACGCAAGAAGATGTTTTGGCAAAATAGGGAAGATACTAATAATAAGCTTGTATGCGAAGCTATAACACGTGATAGATTTCAATATAGTATTATGAGCAATATACATTGCAATGATAACACAAAGCTGGATAAAGCGGATAAATATTCAAAACTTAGGCCTTTATTCGACATTCTAAATAAAAAGTTTTTTGAGTACGCGCCTATCGAAGAAAATCATAGCATAGACGAATCTATGATTCCTTATTACGGGAGACACAGTTGTAAGCAGTTTATTAGAGGTAAGCCGATCCGTTGGGGATACAAATTTTGGATTGGTGCTTTGCGGCTAGGTTATATTGTATATTTTGACCCATACCAAGGCTCTTCAACTACACTCCCTGAAAAGTATAAACGTATGGGACTTGGAGCTTCTGTGGTTCTGCAGTATGCAGATATTATAGAAAAAATGCCTTACGAATCATTTCACTTTTATTTTGACAACTTTTTTACTTCTCTCTCTCTCCTCAAAGAATTAAAACTACGAAAAATAAAAGCTACTGGTACTATAAGAGAAAATCGTATTCCACAGTCCCCTTTATCTAAGGCAGCAATAATGAAAAAAAAGGAACGTGGTAATTTTGAATATATTTTGGCTGATGATGAGATAGTTATAAGTACATGGAACGATAATAGTGTAGTAAGTGTAGCTTCAAACGCTCTAACAGTTTTTCCAGTCAATAAAGTAAAACGATATTCCCAATCAGAGAAAAAACACATTTACATAGATCAGCCGAAACTAATAAAATCCTACAATGTGAATATGGGAGGTGTGGACCGCGGGGATCAAAATTTGAGTGAATATAGAGTCGCCATAAGAGGAAAGAAATGGTACTTTTCGCTATTCGCTCACTGTATAGATATGGCCGTTCAAAATTCCTGGCGACTGCATAAAAGCAATAACGGAAATTTGGATCAATTAGAGTTCCGAAGGACCATCGCTACAGAGCTATTAGAAACGTTCAAAAGAACTTCAAAGAAAGGCCCATCAAAACCTTCGCGAAATTTACACGAGTTTTCTCGATTCGACAGGCTAGACCATCTTGTACAGTATTACGCAAATCAGCGGCGATGCACGGTATGCCATAAAAAATGTAACTTTGTTTGTAAAAAATGCGATGTTGGTCTACATCCCAAAGACTGTTTTGTACAATACCATACTGTTTAATTATTATGTAATAAAATATTTTCTTAGTTATCAAGTATTATATTTTCATAGTAGTATATAACCCTACCGTCCTTTTAAAAGGACGGCAAATTTCGACCAATCACAACACATATACATTTTTTTATATATATTTTTTTTATTTAAGTTCACCTGTTCAACAACAATCACAAAAAAAAAATTGGGTTTTTGAAAAAAAATAGTCTCAGGGCTATATGGGTTAATAAAACGTCTCCTTCGTTTATATATATATATATATACAGGTTGTATCGGAAATAAGTTTAAATATTAAATCCGATGGTAGATTACAATATATACCCACTAGAAAAAACGTTCCTTTTCCAATGGGACCCTTAAGATATGAGAAAATAATAATTCAAAATTTGACCCAGACTTGTTTAAGTACCGCAGGATAATAACAAAAATTTGAGTTCCAAGACATGTTATGCAAAGGAGAGTAAAATAGAAGTGCAAAAACAAATCTTATCACCTGCCGCAAACCAATACTATTAGGTAGGTCAGCAATTTCTATTCAGTTATCACAAGCCAGACAAGTTTACGTATTTGCCACTTTGGATTTACTTTACAAGTAGGTAATAACCTTCTACATCTTAAATGCATTTTCTATGTATCATCAGCAGTTCTCAAACAACATTTTATTTTATTTTTTATTTCAAAAACAAAACTAAATGATTTTTGAAAAATGAAAAGTACCATTGAATTCTACTTGAGCTAATCTATTACTGGTTTAAATATTTGTACCTATTTCTGATACATTCTGTATAGAGTGTCCCTAAATTGCCTTAAAAGCTTCAGGTTATCTAACTTTTTCTACAACCGATATAGACCGCAAAATTGCGAACAGGAAGTTCCTATCGCGCTTAGTTTCCTCATAAGAGCCAGTTAAAGAATCTGAAACTTGGCAACACTGTTGAAGCTACTTATAAATCACTAAAATCAGTAGGCCAACAGTTGAAATGTTTAAAGTAAAAATTAGGATACAGTGCTTTGTAAAAAAATAACTTATTTAACAGAACATGTTGAAAATTTCTGCCACCAACTTCACGGCATTTGACTGCCCTTGTAACGATGGCCTGTTGGACACGCTGGAGCATTACTTCATTAACGGTTGCTGCTGCTTAACGAATACGAAGTACTAGCTCTTCTTCATTTTCAATTGGCGTCACATGCACCATATTTTTAAAATGGCCCCACAAGAAGACATACAGTGGTGTTAAATCTGGGCTTCTTGGAGGCCAGACCACTGTACTTTCGCGGCGGATCCATTTTCTTGGAAAAATTCCCTAAGATGGTGGGGTGGTGCCCCGTCCAACTGCATCCACATATCGCGGCGAACCAATAAAGGGATATCTTCCAACAATGTTAGGAGTTACGGCGTTTAGAAAATTTAAGTAACTGTTAGCATTCAATCGCTGAGGTAGTACAAAAGGATCTACCAATTGGTTATCTACGATTCCTGCCCATACATTGACCGAAAACCTAACTTGATAATTCCCTTCATGCATGGCGTGAGGATTTTAATGGCAAAATATGTTGATTGTGGAAGT